>PVJO010006431.1:0-89571 GCA_004026905.1 Hystrix cristata
TGATTGGGCTCAAGAAAAATGCTTGTACAAATGAGATCAGAATTCTATCTTCAACACCCTGCTCCTCTCTGTTTGTTCTTCTCTCTTCCTCCTCCTTCCCTTAAACACTGTTTCCCTGCAGACATGCTACATCTTTTCTAATCTATGTAGCAAGTCTCCTGATGCCCTACAGTACTCACCCACACTGTTCTTCCAGGCACTACAGTGATTTGAGAAATAGCACACTAACAGTATGAGTCCCGAATTCACCATCTTCTTGGAATGGCAGAGCTGAAACCAGTGTGAGCCACATACCTTCGTCTGAACCAATCGCCTGGGTCTAGAAATACACAGCGTCGTCTGTGCAAAAGGGATCACCATGCTGTTTATGTGGCTGGGGTTATAATTCTCAAAATTGGGGAGTAGGCCTCTGGGAAGAAAATTCTGTGTCACTCTTCTATGAGTTTAAGTAACTTTTACTAAATTATCCGTTAGAGATAATTGTCACCCTGATTTATCCTCTCTGCTCCTACACACCTTTAGATGAGCAGGTCAGCACTACTTGACTCACCACAAATCAGCAACCAGGTGAGAATGAAAGATTGCTTGCTTTAGTTGTTCTCAGAGTTTGCATTTGTGAAGCTTCCCAGCTGTACTTGGCACAATTTAATGAGATGGTCCCACCAAATGGTTCACATTCATGGGCACCGAATTAGATTTGAGAAGAATGATATCTACCTGGGGGATATATTTTAAAGGGTTAAATAGTTCTGTTGTCATAAGCTAGGATATAGAGTTTCAAGAAACTGATTATGATTTGAGCATATATGCCACATTCCAGATATTGAAATAGTGGCAAGAGATGTGCTCCAAGAACACAGCAGAGCAGGATCAGAAACTCTGCCACAGAGCTGCTAGGAACAAGGAAGTAATAATAAGTGGATGTATCATCCTGCGAAGAGTCAGACTTGAGCAGAGATGGGGTAGATTAAAACATCAGTGTGCATTACTACAAAGCAGAACTTCAAAGAGACCGAGCCTGTCAGTGATGTTCTAGGTTTGCATACAAGTTAGTGGAGATCTTGGATCATGAAGAATACTTAGAGATCATTTGAGCTAAACTTCTCATTTCGGCTGTGTGAAAACAGGGTCAAATGATTAGTATTTAGTACCAGGTCTTATAATGCTGAGAACAGTACTCTTCTTCAAAGAGAAAATTTGAGTTCATAATCAAAAAGACAAATAATCTGCTGAGAAAAACAACCTTCAAGTAAATTCATCCAAGAGTACTTCATCTAATAACTCCTTTTCTTCAGCATTTATTTCCAGTTGAGTAACAAATGTCATGAGTCTTTCAAAAGTCAGAAATAAAGGCAGTGTTACTGTGAACCCTGAGAATTTGTGGTTTAATAAAACTGGAGAAAACTCCACGTGCAAGTAGTTGATTAAAAATATAGTAATTTAGGTACCAAAGGACTGGTCTAAGAGTTATCTCCTGGCAATGGTGCCTCATACCATTAGACAGACAGACAGACAGGATGGAGCAGAGAATTCTGTTTTACTTTTCCATGATAAAGTGTCACCCTGGAAAGGAACTGCCAGCAGGCAAGGATGGGGTTTCCCAGCGGCCTCGGCATGGGGACCAGAGTGACAACAGAAATAATGAGTGTTTTGCTTGCAACCGGTGCAGTGGTTAACAAATGTTGTGAGTGTGATTTCTCTGTATTTTTCTCCCTCTCTGTTGGCCGGAAGAACAGAGCTTAGACCCTAAAGCAAACTACAATTAGGAAGAAGTATAGATTCCTACATCACAATTTGGAAGAATGTTTTTCATGGTTCAGGAATGTCCACATTGCCCTGCCACTTGAGCAAGAAATAAATCTTAATAATGTTTAACTACTGAAAGTTTGGGGGTTATTTATTAAAACTGTTAAAATTACTCAATTTGATACAATGACCATTTCCTTATGTAGATGCCATATTAGATATGTTTGAAATGCATAATAGACCAAATTCCTAAAGTGATATGTTTCAATAAAGCAAGTCTATTAGAAATGCATAATGCACAGAAATTACAGGCCTGAGTGTCTTTCTGGTTGCACCAGCATTTGTTAAGAGCTTCAGAGTTGTTCTGTCTCTTTGCATATCAGAAGATAAGGTTTTACACTAAAATAACGACTTGTTCTTTGATTCAAGCCATGGGATCGAATTATATTATTATAGTGAGATTTCCAAAGAACTATTGGGAATTATATGAGCTGATATTTCTTACACACTTCTCTAAGTCATCTCCTTCAGGACCAGTGTAGGCTAATTTGTTTGTGCCAACAAGAAAATATCAAAGAAGATGACCAAACCAGTGAAGTATCCTAACAAGAGGAACACGCCTCAGGGGACATTATTATGAAGAAAGGAGCAGAGAATATCAGATCAGAAGAAGAAGATAAATACTATCTGATCATCATGTCCAGCTCCTTCATTTTACAGAAAGAAAGCTGTATTCCTTTTTGAATGTTACCCTGCTAATGAATGACTTAAAACTTCTGAGTTCTGATTTTTAATCTACAGTGTTTTCCACTAAGAACTAGGTATCCAGTTTGAGTTCATCACAAATCTTTTTTTTTTTTTTTTTTGACCTCTTCTCTCCTTATGCCCAAAATTGTTATCATCTACCAGTTTAAGTACACAGAGGACTCGATATTTTTGACTTTTCGAGGCTGAAGCAGCAGGATCTCAAGTTTGAGCCCAGTCTGGGCAATTTAGGGACTTAATGAGATCCTGACTCAAAACAAAAAAAAAAAAAAGAAAAGAAAAGAATTTAAAGGGGCTGAGGATGTAGCTCCATGTGATTGATAGACTCCCCACGACCAAAGGAGGGGGTGACAATTTTGTCTATATATGGTTATTTGTAATACATATTTGGTGTATTGTGTAAGAATTTTCAGTTTTATTAATTAAAATTTTTAAAATGTAACATATTTAAGGATATAAGAATTATAAAGCAATGTCATCTTCTAAACTGTTACTGTAAAGAGAAGTACAACTGAATTTGGCAGCAAATATTCCTAAAAATAACATAAAATCATGACTTTAACATTCATATGTTTTCACCAAGAGAAACAAAGACCTAATAGGAACATGAGAATTTTAGAGAAATAATTCCTTCTAATACACAGTCTGTGACAGATAAGATACTTGATTTAGGAGGATTCCAAGAGGGAAAATGACATGAACCCCCAGAATCCTTTATTCTTCGTCCTATACTTTGTTTCTTAGAATTAGAAAGGCCTCTTGATACTTGTATTATAGTAATAATTTAGTTAATCATTTAGTTAATTAAACAGGAGCATGTTTAAGAATTGATAATCTCACTTTTTCCCATGGAAAGCTCATAATTGATTGTAGTGAAAAATATCCAATAATTAATTGAAGTTATTCAAATAATTTAAACTAAAAGATATCAAGTTTCTAACAAAATGATCCCAAGGAAATGTAAGAATTATCTCTTCTTCTTTCTGATGGATTTTCCAGTCTTATTTTTTTAGTAAAATTAAACAGTGGTTGGGGATGTAGCTCAGAGGTAGATTCCTTGTCTAGTATGCGTAAGGCCCTGGCATTGCCAGATAAACACAAATAAATAAAGAAACAAATTAACTACACTGCCGATGTGGAGAATTTATATCTTTCAAGAATAAAAATCTTCAGTGAAGCTGAGCGTCATGGTACTTGTCCGAAATCCCAGCACTCTGGCAAGCTGAGGCAGAAGGATGACGTGTTTTTGCTTTGTTTTTATTTGTTTTTAAGTACATATTTGCAGTACATAATTACATTCATCCTGGGGAGTTACTACATGTAGGCAATATGTCTTAACTCCTTTTTCAACCTCTTCTCCTCCCTTCCCTCGCCTCTCCCTCTACCTCCTGGTTCTCTTTGTGAAAGTTCTCACATTTGAACTCAGCCTGGGTGATGTACTGATTTAGCCAAACCCTGCCTCACAAATTTTTAAAAAAAGGCATGGGGATGTAGCTCAGTGTGCAGGCCCTGGGTTCAATCCCCAGTACTGAAAAAAAAAATTACAATGAGTTTTATTCCAGGTATTTTGACTGTGTAGACATTGGATGACACCTTTTATGATAGGACTGCATACATGGCAGAAATGAATTCCTCCATCAGAAAAACACTGGGAGATAATTAAATTCCATAATCTGTTATTGATTACTTACAAGGACCAAGGTCTCTGCTGAGAGAAGTTGTGAGAAAAGAAAAATAGCTGGCAGAAAAGAAAAGAATCTTTTGCCAAAGAAAAGAGGACCAAGAGATGGAGAGGGAGAAGATGCAAAAAAAATTAAGATGTGTTATGTACATGTACCAACTCCCTATGAGCAATGCAATCATTATCTACTGTAAACATGTATTAATAAAATAAAAGCAGGGAAAAAACCAGAAACTTCATAATGGAAATCATAAAAGACGAAATGAGGTGCTCCCTTTTTTATTGATAAGAAAATGAAAATCAGATTTAGAACAAAGAAATAATTCACATCATTTATCAAAGAAGCCGTGTTACTGAAGAGGAAAATAAGCCAGTGAGGTATATAGTTCAGGGTAGCTGAAACCCTATGTCTAATGGAGTTACATAGTTCATGTATGATTATATGTGGGGATTCAAAAATACAGACTCAAAAAGTGATAGGGCAATAAAACCCATCTAGGTTCTCTTCAGGAAAATCACACTTTGGATTGTACATATTATTCGGATTGTACATGTTATTTGGATTGTAATGTATTAAGAAGAAAATAATTCCAATACCACCCATGTGTTTTGTCTGTGTTGAAATTTATAGAATTAAATCATAAAGTGTATGTATTGTGTGTGGCTAGTGATATGATGAATGTCTGTTGAGATGGCCACGAGAATACTCCATAATGCATCACCTAAAATTTAATAGCTTATAAAAGTAGTTTTTCTTATTCGTCAGTTTGGGGCTATATTTGGATTTCAGACATATTGATTCATTTTGCATTATGAGAGCAGAGTTTATACGAGGAACCAACAAAATATTTTTTCTAAAGAGCTAGATGTAATTTTAAAGTTGTGAGTCATATAGGCCAACCTCAAATCTGCACTTGTAATATTAGAGCAACCAGAGATAAATCATTCATAAATAATTATGATTGTGGTATGAAGCTGGCAGTGGCCCAGATTTGCTGGTTGGGTGACAGCCTGCCAAAACCGAGGCGTCCTAAAGTTTCACATAACCCCCGATCTCAGTGGCTTAACACAGCGCCATTTTGCTTCTTGTTCACATGGACATAACAACACAGGCTAGATGGGGGAGTGACATCGGGTCCCCACATCCTCACTTTCCCAGTCACCATGGCAATGGGACGTGAGAAAACTCTCTGGCTCAGACTTACAACCCCGAAGTGATGCACATAAGTATTAATCACATTTTACTAGTCAAAGCCCTATTTCTAAAAGTGCCACGAAGTGTAATCCTTTTCTGTGCTTAGGTAGAGATTCAAAATAGAATACTGATTCACATACAGAAAGTATTATTAGTACTGCAGCTAGACAACATGTTGGACTAGTACCCTGGGGAAACTCCTATCACCTCTCTGCTGATGTGACAGATACATCGGCACACATTTTGGCACCTCAGGTATGTAGCTACTGATTTGGGGAAATATTTTCAATATTCCTGAGCAAAGGGGTTAAAGAGGCATTTTCTCTTAAATGGAAATTACAATAGTACACATTCACTATCTTGCCTCTAGGCCATGTCAACCCTCCTGGTTTCACGAAAGTTTCTACAAAGATTTTGAATTTTCCTATCATCCTGCAAGTATCCTGCTGGGCCATCATATTGACCATATTATATTAAAATTCTCTGTTGAGCAAAAAGTGATAAGTATTTCAGAGGCACTGGTAAGGTATATAACGTGGCGGAGGACATAACTATGAAACTCAGGCACATGCTGCTCATAATGATTTTAAGATTCTGTTCATCGGGGGCACACTAAGGAAAAGGGCTTGTTATCGTAGTCTGTCCTCTTTACCACTAAGAAAGAAACACCACTACAGACCTAATAGTTTTGTATTTGGAGGCAGGATGTGGCATATTTTGTGCACAGTTCTCTGACCCTCTTACTAAGTGGCTCAAATGCCACCAGTTCTCATGTGTGGTTGAATTTTCTCTTAAGCTCCATATTTGAGTTCATTGATCAAAATCTTCATTCCTGGCCAATATCACACTGTCTGTTGCTTAATAAGTCTCAGTATCTGGTTGAGTACCCCACACCTATACACACTGTATTCTTTGCTAGAAAATCTTTGGCAGATTTAGGCCTCTTAAGATTCTAGAAAAATCTGAGGATCATAATATCCTTTAGGGGAACAGAGGGACAAGAGAAATAAGAAATAGAAGGAAAAAATGGAAACAAAGCTTTTGCAAATAAGGAGGGAGGAGGGGGTGAGGGGAGAGGAGGGGAATGGGAAAAAAGAAGCAACAAGATATGTCATGTGCAGGTACAAATCCCCTGTGATGAATGTTATCACTATGTACATCTAAAATGTACCATTAAAATAAAATAAAATTTTAAAATAATAATAATAATATCCTTTAGGAATTCTAACTGAAATATGATTGAATAAATTAATCTTTTGAGGAAGAATTAAATATCTTAAAAGTGGACCTTCCAATTCGCGAACATGCCATATCTCTTCATTTATTTATATTTTTAAAGATCTCTCAATAATATGAGCTAATTTTCACAATTCTTGCATATTTTGTTGGACTTCTTATAATTTTATCTTTATTATAGGTCTTTTTATAATTTTAATTTCTTGTTTGTTTATATATACAAATGAAAATTTTATATTAATCCCATAGCTAGCTTCATTTCTTTATTCATAATACTTAATATAAAAAGTAATTAATATTCATTGTTATTTTCTTTATAGACATCACATCTTTTAAGGATAAGATAATTTGTTTCAAACTTCCTACTTCTTCCTAATGCTGGTAACTTTGATTTTAATTTTTATAGTCTAAGGCATCCAGTAAAAAGCTGATAAAATACAGGCATATTTAATATTTTTTCAGAATTCTTTTACTGCCCAATGAGTAACTATTTTCTAGCCTATGTTTTATTAAATAGACATGACCTAGTTTTATAACCATTTTTAATATAAACAGTTGTTGAAATTGATTTGTTTTTACATTAATTCAGATGAACATAGAGATTTTTAAATTTATTAATGGGATGATTACATTCCTTGTATAAATAGAATTTGGTCTTTATTTGTTTGATGTTGAACTTGACTGTTTTAAGGAGTTTTATTTGTATAGAAACAATTGAGATTGGCTTCAAAATTATGCTGACCTCACACAGTAAGTTGGAGAGTACTTAATATTTTTTACGATTTTCTAAAAGAGGTAGGATAAAAACTGAAATCGTTTCCCTTCCGAGTTTATAGAATTTACTGAGAAAATCACTGGAGTAGGTGACTTTATGTGAAATAATTTTAAATTTTGGTTTTATTTTTGCATGATCATTTTAAGACTACTCAGGCTTTTTGTCCCCTAGTGCCTGGGGCTTGACTCTGTGGCCTTGTGCACACTGAGCATATGCCCTGACCTTGAGATACCCCCGAGCTCTTTATTTTAATTTTTATTTTGAGGCGGGTCTCAGTGGCTTGCCAGGCTGACCTCAAGTTTGTGATCGTCCTACTTCAGCTGTTGAGTAGCTGGGATCATAGGCGCACATCACCATGTTTGAGATGTTGCTTCATCTTTAGCGCACTGTAATAATTTGGTTTTCTAAGAATTTGTGAATTTGGTCCAAGTTTTCTAATTTACTAGCATCAAGTTGTCATCGTATTCACTAATTAGATTTTACATCTTTCTTCTAGTTATGCCACATTTTATTGCTAATATTTTTCATCTGTGAGAGGATTCTCTTTTATTATTCTTCTGAAGAAAACAACTTGTCTTTTTAATATCTATGGTATCTTTATTTTCTAGTTTATCAGTTTCTAATCATTTATTTATTGTCTTTTCCTACTGCTGGGCTTATTAATCTCCTAGGATAAATACTTATGACTAATATAAAATTTCTCAATTAACTCTCACTATATTCAACATGTTTTGATTTGTAATTTTACTCAATTCTAATTTTATTTTACTTAATTCTAACTCTTTTTTATGATTTTTACCAGACTATGAGTTATTTACAGATACATTTAATCTTCAAGCATAGGAAATATATAGAAATCATTAAATAATCCTACAGTGATAAAAAGTTTTCTCAATGTGACAAAGAAAAAAGTAAAGACTAAAACAGACTTGAGTACATCAATTTAAATTTCACAATAACAAGAAGAAATTTGCCAGGCATGGTAAGTCCAACACTCTGTGAGGGACAGGCAGGTGAATTGCAAGTTCAAACTCACCCTGAGAAACTTAACAGTGCCCTATCTCAAAATGAAAAATAAGAGCTGAGGGTGCATTGTGATATGTAAGTCCTGGGTTCAGTCCCCAGTACAAAGAGAAGGAGAATGAAGAGGAGAAGGAGGAAGGAGAAGGGAAGAGAGAGACTGGAGGAGACAGAAGGGAGAAGGAGGAAGATGGAGAAGGAGACAGAGAAGGAGAAGAAGAGGGGAGGTGAGTAGGGGGAGGAGGAGGGAGAAGGATATTTGTCCATACATAATACTGAAAATATTGGAATAATATTTATAAAATATAAAGCCTAATATCTTTAATACACGAAAATGCTTGTAAGTCAAAAAGACCATGATTAATAGTTGAGTAAAATGTGAAAGCAAACTCCCAACAATCTATATAAATGACTAGTATGAAAACATGTCCATTTCAATAATTTAGAAATCATATTAGGATGTACATTCACTGTAGTTTACCTACTCAAATTGGAAAACCCTTTAAAAATGAAACTATTTTTTTAAATTCTCATATGCTACTACCATTGGTCCTCCTTATCCCTTGGCTCCCCACTAACAGGTTCAACCACTCATGGACTGAAAATATTACAGAAAGAGATTATGTCTGTACTGAACATGAACAGACATTTTTCTCATCATTATTCACTGAACAACACAGTAGACCAATTTACATAAAATTTACATTGTGTTATGTATTATAAGTTATCCAGAGAAGATAAAGTGTACAAGATGGTATGCGTAATTTATACAAAAATATTATGATAGTTGATATACAGTATTTGAGCATCTGCAGATTTTGGTACAACAGGGGTCCTGAAACCAATCTCTTGTGGATATCAAGGGATGACTGTTTTTGAAGAATAAATTAATTTTTCTGGAAGTAAATTTAGTAATACGGGTATCATATGTTAACATCTTGACAATTGTACACAATTTCTTAAAACAATAATCTCATAATTTTAAGCAAAAATAACAAATTAGGAAAGATTTTATTTGTAAGAATGATATTGCATTTTAAAACTATAAAGCAATTATATATTATTAATATTTGAGGCATTTTGCAATATTGGACATTTCTCTGGAGCTGGCATTCAAAGTCCTGTTTGAATGACTTTATCAACACTTACTCAACATTAGCATGGTTGAACCTCAGTAAGAGTTCTCGTTTTTGCTTTAAGTTTTTGAACATGTTATGTAATATATGTGTAAACTTACAAAGCTGTAAGTTCCACATGAATAAAATCATTCCATTTATCTAGTAACCCTCTTTATCTTCAGTAGTTTCTGTTTTTTACTTAAATATAGCTATCCAATATTTATTTTGGTTTGTATTTTATCCTTTTTATCCTTTGACAGAACATTTTCATATTTTAATATACTACTTGTACCACAAAGCTGTAACTTTTGAAATTCCCTTGACTATCTGATCTTTTACTAGGAACCTTAGTTATTTCACATTTACAATAATAAATGACATTTTGGAACTCTTTTCATTTTATCTCTTTTAAGTTTATTTTTGTTCTACTTCTAGGGGAATAAGAGTGTTGGTTCTAAGAATGTATTTTTTACTCAATCTAATTTTGAATCTGTGTCTAAGTAGTTTTATGTAATTATGCATCATATTTTGCCTTCTCTATAAATCATGATAATGGTAAAATTATAAAGTTGTGGAGATGGTTCAATTAGTTATTATATATAAAGTGTTTAATAAATGCATTTGTTGTAGGAATTGCAATGTGAGTGTCCGTCACAATCCCAGTTGTTTCTCTTTTATTACCTTTTCATTCAATGTTTACTTGTTTTCTTTTCACCAATTTCTTCCTAATACTTTGAAATGTAGATGCCTGTTTTCTTTTTTTTATTGGTTACTCTTGAAACTTTTCCATGAACATACTCTCTAACAAGGGTAAAAAGCAAGATTAGAACTTCTAGAAAATAATACTTATTTCTAGAAAGCAAGATCCAGGAGACTTTAACACAAATTCCTGTCCACTGATATACATAGAATTTTTGCTTAGTATTTTAGTTTTGTCTTCTTATGAAAGTCTTAACAATTAGTCTGTAACAATTTTTACAGAAAAATTAAATATTCATATTTGATTATAGTTCTTTAATTTGTGTTTTAACATTAATATTCCATTTTCTTCTTATTGTTGTGTTTCAATCTACACAGTGATTCCAACTGTCCTTACTGTCTATTCTATCTATGTAACTTTTTATCACAACTTATAAACAAACTGTATACAAAACATAAAATAATGTACATGGGTTTAAGCATACAGTTCAGTGAGTGCTGGCAAATACACACGTCCATGTAACAACCAGCCCCAGCATTTTCTCCTCATTAGAAATTCTCCTTTGCACCTTGGTACCCAGTCACCCCACCTCACCCCATGGTTATTGTTCTCCTCTAAATCAGTTTTGCTTGTACTGGAACTTCATAGCCACCAAATGAAACTCTAGGTATACATTGTATATGTGGTTCTTTCACTGAACACCAAAGCTGTAAGAAGCATCTACATTCTTGAATGTATCATCCATTTGCTTATTTTTACTGCTAAATAGTATGCCACTGAGTAAATTACCAAAATTTCTTTATCAATCAACCTGTAAAACATTCATTTTTTCCAGTTTCTGCTACTATGGATCAATTAATTATGTATGTCAAATGTAATTCTTTGGGTAATATGTGGTTTCACTTCTCTTGTGTAAACTCTTGGAAGTTGAATTATAAAGCAATAGGGCAGGTCCATCTTTGCTTACAGGAAACTTTGGACTGTGCCTTTCTTCTGGTAATATCCACGCCACATTTCATTATTACCGTCTGCATGTTGTCATTATACCCACCTTCATAAAGTTAATTACAGAAGTGTTCTGTCCTCTATTCTGAAAGCAGTGCATATAAAAAGGGACATTATTCACTTATTAGGACTTACCAGTGTATTCAAGTTATGCTTTTCTTGGCAGGAAAATGTATTTCTTACAAATCTAATTATTTTATTAAATAAATCATTTTTAGATTTTCTATTTCTTCTACTGCTGATTTTGGTAAACTGAGTTTTAAATAAATTAGTTGATTTTTATCTAATTTATTGATGCCTTTGAGTTATAGATAATATCCTCTTATTGATAAAAGATCTGGAAGATGTAGGGTGATACTGCCCATTTATTCCTGGCAGCATAAATTCTTTCTTTTCTCCCACCAGTGAAATTCATAAATAGTTGCTTTATGGCCCAGAACCTGTGACTGTTGCATGTGTACTTGAAAAGAAAAGACATTCTGGAGTTATAGGGTGTAATATCTGAGGTCAGATCTATATCCTTACTGATTTCACACTTACTTGATCATTCTGTTTCACAGAGCAAAGCAAAATCTGTTTTGCTTCTTATTTTTCAAGGTACTTTTATTAGGTAATAATTTTAGGATTTAAGATTGTTGTGTTTTCTTATTGACTTTATTCTTTTAGTAGTATAAAAATCCCCCTTTTATCTCTGCTGATACTTAAGATTTTAATTTGATCTTTGATCTAAACTTATCATCTTATTGTTTTTATATACTTCATGACTTTTATGTTTAAATGCTTGCATGGTGTAACTTTGCCATTCTTTTATTATAAAGCTAGATGTGTCTTCACATTTTATAGTAAATCCATAGTAGATTAAATTTTGTTAGATCTTATTTTTTTGCGTTCTAATAATCTCTGCACTTTCATTGGTACACTTAGTTCATTTATATTTTAATGCATTAATTTACAGTTTGTGGGTAAATCCACTTGCTTTCTATCTGTGTTATCTATTGTCAGCATATTGTTTCTCCTTTGCTGCCGCCTTTTCACATTTTCTCATATCTAGGCAAAACTGTTTATTATGTATGATCAGTGGTAAGTAGTCTGGTCAGTATCTTTTTTAGAGCGTTGAGCTTTGCTTCAACAAAACGTACCTTTTTTTTTGCTGGTGTCTCTAATCTGGTAAGGCTTAGTTTTAGACATTTCTTGAAGGTTATTTAACTCTCAGACATGTTTTTACTCCTAAGGTATTACCTTATTGATTTATCAGCTGGATGCCCAGGGTATTAGCAAGGTCCTTAAATTCTGATTGGCTAGTTTTTCAGAACTGAAGTTTTAGCTTCACTCACAGTCTCATCAGCAGCTACTCTCTGCTAAGCAGTGCTCATTCATACACACACGCACACACATGCATGCACACACACACACACAGGCTTTACACAAGCATCTGCAGGAAACCGTGCATACTCAGGAGTTCCTTTCTCCATTGTTTCTTCCTTTCTGGTTATCTCAGCTTTTTCAGTAGCCTTGAACTCTTTGCTTCTTCTTGCCAGCAAGAACAAAATGCTCTGCTTCGGTTTTACCCCTCTGTGGGGTAGTTGGGACTCTTTCTCTAGAGGGAGAGTAGATACAAATACTGGATTCACCCTATGTGGTTCCATTTTCTCAGGAAAATGCATGTATTTTACCCAGCTATTTAACCACACCAGAAAGGTAACTTCTCCAACTTACTATTGTGTCATGACGAAGTTGAAGTCCCCTTTTAAAATATTTCCTCTTTTTGTTTTCATTACACCTCATTATGGAATTTATTCCCTTTATTCATGTTGGAGGTGATAGACAATGCTTCCCAAAGCATGCTTTCATATTTCCCATTAGGAAGTAGAAGGGAAATTTTCACATCTCCCCTCCCCCAGACATATTCTGTTTTATACAATAGGTTTAGTTTTCAGTTCAAGCAGTGCACTGTGGATCCAGACTTTCTTGATCCTAAAGTATCATATCGTGATTGAAATTACTTTCCATTTTTAATTACGTTAAACTGTTCTCCATAACACTGTATAACATTTGTACCTTATATATTTCAATGTCATTTTGTAATTATCTCCAAAAAGATCCTGTGAATCTCTTGAGTTAGTCCTCCAAGCTTCATAACTTTGTTTCTTGTACATAGAAGCTTTTGTTTTCCACTAAATTTTGTGTTTATTGGTGAGGAATAGGAATATTTGTGATTTTTATAGGTTTATTTTGTATCATTAATCATGATGATTTCTAATAGTTATGAATGAAATGCAAATCTCTTACATGTCATCTCCTAAATGGTCTATATATGTAAGGAATTATCATCCGAGAATAGAAAAGACAATTACTGAGTCTCTTCCTTCATAAAATATATATTGTTTATTTTTACCTTGTGTCTGCAAGAAAAATGTTGAATAACAACCATAATCTAAACCACTCTTGTTGTCTTTCAGACTCTAATGGGAATGCTTCTGAGTTTCAATATTAGATGTGACATTTGTCATAAATTTTAGGTAAATGACATTTACCATGTTAAGAAAGTTTTATTTCATCAGTGTTTGTTAAGGAGTTATTTTGATTTAAAATTTGTTTAGGTTGCTCTATTCTAGGCACTGGAGATAAAACTGTTGATTCATTTGAAGGAAATTATTTACTTCTTTGTTCCCTTTGAGTGTGGCTGTTTCAATTACTCTCATTTCTCTGGTCCTTTCATCACACACTTAGTCTCTTCTATCTCTTTGGGATGCTACACAGATATGACTTCCCTTGGAACCCATCTCTAGTCCCTCACCTCTCAGCGAGAATGTCCTCTGCATTTGCACACCACGCCTTGTTTCCCACATCCTCACACTCATCACTAACTGTCACAGTCATTTCCTGACCTGTCCCCGCTCCACCAGTCTGAGTCAACATTGAGTCTTGTTCCTAGTTGTACCACCAGTGAGTAGAAAAGTGTCTTGAAAAAATTAGATTTGATGTTGTTTAATCAATTAGCTAATTGCTTACTATACTTTTTTATTTGGTTTTAGAACTGAGAGGAAACATTTGATTATCTTTTTTTTGGCTAAATTTTTAATCACCTTAAGCTCTGATATGAGAAGCCGGGTCCAATTATCATCCAAATTTGGCCCATTGTTTTGGTCAGCTTTTTGGCACTGTGACCAAATACCTGATGTACAGAAGTTAAAGAAGAAATGGTTTCTTTTGGCTCACAGTTTCAGAGGCTTCAATCTATGGTTGGCTAGCTCCAAATCAGAAGCAACATGGTGGAGGGCCATATGGAAGGAAAACTGTTCGCTCCCATGGTAGCTAGGAAGCAGAGAGCAGGGGAAGACCCTGAGAGGAAGGACCAAGGACCAGATATATCGCCCAAGGTCACACCTCCATGACCCATCCAGATACATTCAAAAGTGTGCTTTACCATTCTGCTAGACATCTCTCAAACCAATCAACCTGACACTCAAGATTGATCATCACACCCATTGCATATAAAATACAAATGTTTGTGTTGAGAAAGTTATTTAATACACTATTCTGGGTCAACTCAGAATCTCTGAAATTCTTCTCTAATTTGAGGTCAAAGAGGTATACTTCTAAGCTAGTGGTTTGCAATAATACTATGTTATAGACGATATGACACAGGCAATTGACCATACTTTATGTTTCTCACTATTTAAGAAGCTGAAAACCAAATTGCAGCTTTCTTACACCAAGAATGTACAACTTACGGAATAATTTTGGACAGTAATCTGATTCCTGATGTTCTTTTGTGTTATATCCTTATTTTTTTGCCTCTTCTCCAAAATATTAAATTATATTTTGTATTGTCAATTTATGCTTCCCTGTAAACTACCTTAAATCTCTTTCAACAAAGCAAAGTAAAACATTTTCAGAGTAATGTATGATTGAAGTAATTTTTGCCATTTTAATCTATTTTAAATGCTACTGGCAGACTTGTTTTCCAACAATACACAAATAATTATGCAGTGTAACTGCTCCAGATACTTCAGTGACTTTTCATGGCTTCTAGGGCAAAACACAAACTTCTTAGAAAGTTGCTCGTGACTCCACATGGCACCTTTGCTCAGTATTGACATACTCATTTAAGTGATGTCTTTTTTTTCTTTGTGGTGCCGGGGATCGAACTCAGGCCCTTGTGCTTGCAAGGCAAGCACTCTAATCACTGAGCTAAATCCCCAGCCGACATATTCATTTAAGCATGCCATGTCTGCGTTTGACTGATTCCTAAAATAAATGAATCTCTGTGACAACATATTGACTAAACTTTCTACCCAAATTATAAGCTGTTTTATTTTCAAAACAATGAGCTTAGGAACAGTCACTTTTGTTTTTGTTTATTCTCTTTGTGGGAGTCCTTTTTCCCCACAATGATATGTATGGAGCACTATTTGGTAGGAATGGAAATGCAAGAAAGTAAATGTCATCTTGTAAAAAAAAAATGGAGAGAAAATAAGTAAGGAAAATAAGATATAACTATGGCTTATTCAGATTTTGCCTAAATAAATAAATGATCAAATCTTTAACATTCTATGTCTTATGCAGCCAACTGGTACATGAGCCCTCAGCTGGATGGTAAAGTTAAGTCAGAGCCCAAGAAAGCCATCCCTGAAATTTCTGTGTTTGAAGTGGGTTTAAATTAAATGAAAGTAGTAAATTATTTCAGAAAAATTAAAGACTAGTTTCACAGTTCAAATCTAATCTTCCCATTTGATTTTTTTTCTTGAAAGAAAGGAATTAGAGTAGTCTTTCATTATCCAAAGAATATGTTTTAAGAACCCTGGTGGATGCCTGCAACCACAGAGAGAGCTAACTCCTCCATAGTATGATTTTTCCCTGTGTATTCACGCCTATCCTAAAGTTTAACTCATAAATTAGGCCCAATAGGAATAATATCAGTAATAACTGATTGCAAAATAGAGTAATTATAATTCACTAATAAAGGTTACTTAATACTTCAGAATAGTTGATGTCTAGAGTTTTTTATTTGGTATTTTCAGACCACGAATGACCGGGCTACTGAAACTACTGAAAGCCAAACCATGGATAAAGGAGTTATTGTGTGTCAATCCTGGGAAATACTGAAAATCACGGCTTGGGAAAAATAACTCTGTCTAACAAGAACTTTCTTGCCAGTGACTTGAAAAGAAATTTTGAGTTTTAGAATGAAAAGCTATATGCCTTTGCTGATGTACCAAAATAGCAAGTCACTTAATTCTGCCTTACTAACAATATCAGAAAACAGAAGCTATGTCAATGAGCATTTTGCAGAGCATCTGTGGGATTGGATGGGCTATACTTTCTTTTAAATCATTTGATAAAAGATGCAGATTTGAGAAAACTCATAAGCGACGTTTAAAAGTAAGGTCCTGAAATAAGAAAAGAATAGCACCAGACCAGACTAGCACCAATAATTGCATGGCACACCACATTAAACATTTCTACATGTCTAATTTGGGGGATGCTTAAATATATTACAGTGTACTTCATATTTATTTACTTAGTTGTCCAAAGAGCACTTCTTCAGTGTATTAGGTGTGCCATATCTTTTCCTTTGAAATTATATGCAAACATATTGATTGCCAAATTAAATCCTGTGAATTGGTAAGAGACACCTATTTATTATATGCACCTACATTTGTTATCTTCTCTGAAATATCGATACTTCTTTTTGATGTTCTCTGCACAATTCTAGCGGCCAATTTTATCAGGAAATGGGCATTTTTGTAAAATATTCTAGCTCTTCATATCTGTCATATGATTTCTCTATTTTTCCACGGCTTACAGAGTTCTTTCCCTGTACCATGTATGTTTAGATAATAATAGATTGGCTTGAAACTTCATGGATCCCATATACCCAGCATAAACCATATAGGAATATGATATTTATCCATTTAGCCCACTCTTACATGGGCTACTTTATATTTCAGAATTGAATTCAATCTAAAATAATAGTTCATCTGTGGTTTGTTTTGTCTGTGTATGAAAATGGTGGCAAGATGGAAATGGCCTAATGAAATTTAATGCATCCATGTGGCCTTTATTCTAAGTCAAATTTCAGTTTCTGTTTTAATGTCTTCATAAGCCGAACACCTACAGTAAATTGTCCACAATACTATTTCCACTCTGTCTCAAGCAAACGATTGTGAAAATCTCCTTGAAATTATAAGTTCTTTGCCTCTGTTTGTACATTTAAAAATCAAACTTACTTTTATAAATTTTATAAAATTGGTCCAACAATATAGACATAGTTCCAAAAAAGCAACCCATGAGCCCAATAGTATACCTTTTTGGGGACAGAAGTGATATAAGTACTTCCCAGTAATTCAGGTTTACAGAAGTTAATTATGATAGCTGAGTGGTACAATAACAGTGAGCAATTTTTCTGAGTTCTAATGAAGAAAAAAGTTATACATTGGGTACTGTAATTAATATATCAGGGTCACCCGATATAATGCACTGGGCAGAGGACCAAAAAAAAAGCAAACAATAAAACCGCACTGAAACTAGCTGATTTGGAGTGAGTGGAGGAAACGTTTATTATGAAATAATAAAATTATTTTAACATATACAAGAAATATGAAAATGATAATTCATTGTTAATTGTAATTGAGATTACAGTACGTTAACTGAATATAGTTTATTTTTTAAATGAGGTAGTATTTCCTGTGAGACATTACAGCTATTCAAAGAATTTTTCTAAAATACATCTATAAACTTGTCCAGTGTATTTACTTATAACACATTTCTGTGATTTGAAAGTCACCTAAATGTGTATCACTACACAGAATTCAGGAATTTATTGTTGAAGTGGTTTGCTTTTCAGCATGACCACAAGATAAGCCACATATACCCTGCTCTCCCAAGCACCAAGTAGATATTCCTGAAGTAACAGGTTAAATAACAGCTGGATCCTGTGCTTTGCACATTTACTCAAACCAAGTTGGCCTTATTTGAACAAAAATGTTCCTTCCCTAAGGTTCAAAGTCAAGATTTTATATTTGATTAATATTTGGCTAATTGAACTCAGTAAGCATTAGTGATCATAACATGTTCTTTCTTCTTCATTTAAAAGAGACATTCCAAAGATGAATCAATGAATGCTACTCTGTATATTCATGTATTACTTAAAGTGTCCAAATTATGTTACATTATTCATCATTACACTAAAGTAATTAATATCAGCATATTAGTCATAAATATCTATAATCATAAAGTCAGATATCAATTTTTAAAAACCATCTGTTTTTCAATTTTGTATATATATATATTTTTTTCTTTCTAGAACTTTTCCTTGAAGGAAGGAAAAGATTGAAGAAAAACCACTTGAAATTATAGAATACTTCAGGAAAATAAGATTGCTCTTCAATTAAATCTTTTGAAAAAAAATCTATGTATAACACTTTCCAAGCCAAGACATGGGATGGTTTTATTGCATTTTATGCTGTGACAAAGTGCCATAATTAGCACGTTGGTGTAATCTGCCACTGCTTCATTACGGCTGATTGCCTAACTACCTAGGTAGGTAACAGAAGTGTTTGACCTGCCTTGTTTTTCTCCACTATGGCTGTTAGTGGGAACTGAGCAGAGGTATTCACTGCCGGCAGTAATAGAAGAAATAATCCTGATAGAGGGAATAATACACAAATAAAAACATAGCTTTACTCTTTGCTCCTCAGCCCCTTCCATTTTTAATTGGTTTGTTTTTATGATGAGACCTCGAATGACAGAACAAATTACTGGCATTCAGCGAAATTTTTACCAATTTAGAAAGCTAAATCATGTTTATTTAATTTATACTGTTAATCATTTCTCTTTGGAAAGTCTGACTTTGAAAAGTGAAATGCATTAAAACAGCCCGTGCCTGACTTGAAGGGATTCCAAAAGTAATGCACAAATAGTTAAAACCACTTAAATAGACTGAGCTAGGGATGAAGAGAGAGCTGTTTTTAAAAATGTGAAATTTTCAGGCAAAGTAGATTAAACACTATCATGTGATCAAAGGTAACTTTCTTTCATGACTTCACCGAGTGGCAAAGAACCAAATACAATTATATCTTTCACTTCTAACCACCCTTCCCTCAACTATGTGACCCGATATCACACTCATCATGGTACTCTCACGTTGCAGTAGTAAGACGATCCAAAAGTTCATCTTTTGACAGGAGAGGAAGTGTTATGTCTCCTATGAAAGCAAAGCTTGAGATCAAGAGACAAACTGTAGATGACCCACTTAACTTGCAGTCTTGTGATAGTTTCAGTACCAAATAGTCTATTACATCCTCATCTAAAAAAAAAAAAAAAAAAGAAAAAAGCCAAGATTAAAAAAAGTTTGCCAAAAACTTTGTGTAAGCAATTTACATTCTGGCTGAAGGATGAGTTTTATTATCTTTCAGAATTCCTCCTCTAAAAACTAGCATTATGCTGCACATTAAGTAACCGGCTTTGTTATTCCTAAAATTAGTTTGCTGTAGGTGAAGCCTTTGCGATGTGCACTAAGTTTATCTCTGAAATCTTCAATTTTTTGTCCAGTTCATGAATATTCAGTAAAACTTTTTGGATTTTATTGTGGAGACTTTTAGTTTTAATATTTCCTCTTTGTCAGAAGT
Organism: Hystrix cristata; assembly: GCA_004026905.1. NCBI lineage: Eukaryota > Metazoa > Chordata > Mammalia > Rodentia > Hystricidae > Hystrix > Hystrix cristata. Next base: position 19,875 of record PVJO010006431.1, read on the forward strand.
TTCTGGTGCTTCTGGAAACTTCTTCCTAGACCCTCTTTCACCTCAATTATTGTCAGCATTTTAGACTCACGAAAATCCAGGAAGCAGGAGAAGCCCTAGAAATCTGGGTATTTATATCACTATATTCCTAGAAATTTCACTGCTTGGAGAAAAAGAGGGGAGAGAATGAGTTTTTGAGCAGAGAACAAAGATGGTTAGGGATACAAAGGTTGGCACTAAACAGATTATGATAGTGGTGAGAATGTTATTAATACTAATAATGCTCAGATTTTTTTAAAGGAAGTTTTAAAACCCATGCAGTAAGCAGCCCCCCATTAAGAACGATGTGTGTCAGTTCAAATGGAAGGGAATTACATGTAAAAACCTCAAGTAAAAAAATGTAGACTACCTTTCCAGTGATGATTTTTAGTTGTCAGGACAAGTGAGACCCGAACGGCAGACAGAATGGTCCCAGCATGCTTGTTGCCTTTTTTGTTTGCACAGTAGCTGTCAGTTCCAGCCTTGCAGGTAGTGGAACCCAGCGGGAAGAAGGGGCGGGACCCAGCGATGCAGCCTGAACTGAGAGCAAATTTAAATTACTGAGCCTTTTTTTCCCCCTTTTTTATTTTTCTACTCTGCGACAAACTGAAAAGATTCCAGCACGCTAATTTAACCACCCTGCTTCTTCTTCTTTGCCTTTTTTTTTTCCTGTCTCCCTGCTTCCAGGATAATTAAAAGAGAAACCTGTAAAGGCAACATCCCTGAGCGAGTTGGTGCTGCAACGTGCTGGTAAGAAAATGAATTTAATTTTTTATCTTTTTTTTTTTTTGGCTTTTCCTTTTTTTAAAGAGCTGAAGGCTTTGTCTGTCTAATGCAGTCATAAGCGTGGCTTCCCTGCCGTGAGGGGTTAGTATGTAATGAAAAGGTGTAATTGCCTGATATATGACCTTCGCGTCATACTTCTAATGGGTAATAACAGCATTCCTGTCTGTCCTGATGATGCTTCTCTCTGCAAATTGACTATTCGCCGAGTTGCAACACGGCTAAGACTATCGCACTATGACAATGAGTTGTTGATTGTTAGGGGTTGGAGTTTCAGTGTCCTGTCAGAAAGAATTCTTGAGTTTCTCCAAGTTCCTGCCTTACAGGAGGGATTATTGGTTTTAATAGGACCCTTCCAGTTCATAACTGGTTTGCCGTTTACTCCCTAAACAGGAAGTACAAGGATGAAACTTTTTCTAAGCAACACTGTAATTATCGTAGACTTCCTTAGTCCAGATAATGAAAGAGACTAAAGTGAGTGCTCGGCGGAGTTATTTTAATCCCTTTCATCTGTAACTAGTCAGGAGGTCATTAGACAGTCAGCAGTGGAGAACCTATACAATTTGGGACTTGTACTTGAGATGCCAACTTTATTCTTTAAAAAGACGAACTTTAATTCAACCCAATTAAATTCAACAAGTATTTCTCTCTACTCTACCTGGAACGGCTACAGAGAATGTCCTTGTCTTGTTACTCTGTTTTGGGGGAGAAACTGAAATGAGATGATGTAAATTTGGGGGAACCAGCTTTATTTACTAGCTTTAGAACCGATTAGATCACTGAAGACATTCCCAAATGCATGACTGTTAGCTACAGGACAAAGTTCTCCAGGTTAAATCTCTCACAACCAAGGTAGTTCCGGTCCTTCTGTGCCTATGAATTTTGCTTGTGTTTATTTGCAGTTATGGCTACTATATTTTAGATTGAATCTTAATATTCTGCAAAGAAAAAATAGAATTATTATTATTATGACTACTGTATACCAAACATGTTATTTAAGAATATATCCATGTGGAAAACTTCGAGTTTATCTAGATTCTAGCCTCAGGAACTGGAAGACATATGGAAAGTTTTAGACTTCTTAATGAATCTATTCTGATTTGGGTCAAGAAACTTAGGAACAAGGATGCCCCCCCCCCACTTTTTCTACTTTGCTTTTAAAAGCACATAAGGAGCATCAAGGAATTTATTTTGCTGTTCTCCACTGTTCTTTGTAAAGTATGGTAGTTTTAGTTTTTGTTTTTAATAAGTAGGAAATTAATGGGAGGTTTTCAAAAAGAGAATGCAGTTACCAAATATCCATTAAAACCTTTTTTTCTAAGGAAAAACTCTCCTATGGATGTCTGAAGGTTGTATGCCATTTGCAACTTACAGAGAATGTAGCATTCCATACACTGATGACACTTGGTCCCTGGTCTCTGTAGCCATTCCATCTAATTGTGTCATTTCTACATTTAACAGCTTTGAACCTTGCCACCCGCCGGTCCTCACCAATGCCCCCCAGATCACTTGAAATGTCTGAAAAGACCCCAGAACATTAGAGAATGTCAATTGTTAGAATAATTTCTGCCTCTTTACAACAAGAGAAAATGCTGTGGATTTAATAGTTCATTTTAAAAATCTGTTCTTATCCGCCAGTAACTGTCTATTAGCAACATTTCAGTTATAATTGGAATAAATTGTTGCCCAGTAACAAGCAACTAACTCCATAGCGACTTTCCATAGAATCGGTGACAAGAAATAGCTACAAAGAGCTAAATGCAAGTCAAATCACAACACACGTATTTCTTCAGTTTGAAAAAAATTCATTTCTTTATAATTTTACCATTCTCAAATTTTTGATTCAAGGTGCCTTTTTTTTTGGCAAATTTTTAATTGACCAAAATCTCATATGTGAAAAATAAAGGCCAGCAGATTTTGAAAAATTTTATTTCTGGCTCAAAATAAGAATAAGAGAGGCTAAGCACAACCTTGCTGACTACTAGTGTTAACAAGATTCTGAGCTAGCAACACCATTATATGTGAAGAGCTGCCATTATCTCTTGCAGAATGTAATGTAAAATTATGGGTTTCACTGTGGGATTCTGTCATTTGAACTAGTAATCAGTCCATAATTCTATAGATTGCTACAGTTAAAGTGATGCTTTCCTCCATTAATAAAATATTGAATAACACTGAAATTACATTTACCCTATCCATTTTTTTCAATAGCTAAGAACCAGTAATAGCCCCAAGTCCTGATACCTAAATATAGATAATACCAGAGTGTCTTTTCTTCTTCCTCTTCTTTTCCTTTTCCTTCTCCTTCTCATTCTTCACTTCCTAAAATGCTATGACATTACAATTTCCAGAGCAAAGCTATTTAGCAATAGTTCTATATTTGCCACTAGCTCTTGTGGAGTTTGAGAGTAGTTTCCACCTTGTAATTGCGCATATGTTCAAATAGAAAATGCCTTATAAAGAGAGAACACACTGTTAATTTTCACATGGACATACAGACATGTCCCATGATGCCCGAATGCAAAAATATAAAGGCAAGATGAAAGTATAAGTGCTGCTTTTTGAAAACATGTTGCTTCTCCTTGCCTCAGTTCATTATAAATGTTTACTGGGTATTAACTATATGATGGGCAATATGGCAGAGTCCATGGGAAATAGAAATATAAAAAAGCTACATCTTGGTCATCAAGAGAATTGCAAGGTAGTAGAATTTCCACTGAGAGTCTAGCAAAAGTAATTTGATTACAAACAAACTCAGCACTGTGTTAAACTACTATGTCAAGAATATATTATTTCTGACTTTCTGGAGCTGACATATTCTTCACTTCCCATATGGGCTTCAGTTCTTTTTCTGTATCCATACAGATTCTTCTACATTCTGTTTTAAAAATCATTGTTAGTGATACAAGTAATCTTAACACTTGTACCTTTTTAAAGTATAAAAGAAAAAAATCAAAAAGGACTGAATTTTAGGAGGTTTCTACCCTCATCCCTCACCATCCACCGGTTTTGTTGCTTAATCTTTTGTTTCTTCAGCCTTATAAAAAGGAAATGATCTCTCCAGCAGTATCATTTTTATGCATCCCAGTGGAAGAAGGATCACGTCCAAGCAAAAGAAAGAGGTAGTTATGGTAGGCACTGTGCACCAGTGGTTTAAACAAAATCCAAGGGAATGATCAATTAATAAGCTACAAATCCTAATTTCTGCACTTGTGCTGAGTTGGTGTATGGTTATACGAATCCCTTCATTTTGTACTCTTTTCTCTTCATTGACATGGTGATATCCAGAGAACCATAGAGAAAAACTGTAACAGAATTGTAAGTGTGCATTGCAAAATGCTGTCCAGTGCCTATTGGGATGCTTCTTGCATGTGACCCAAGGCAAAAAGAAAGAGAATCTCTCTGTCTTTGAGGAATTCATTATAATCTGACCTTTATTGTGTACTTTTCAAAGTAGCAGTTGAACAGTTGGATACGTTTTTATTGATGTGTCTACCTGTGAAATCACTATGACAATCAAGACACAGAAAATCGCCTGGTGTCCCTGTAAGATTAACTCTTTCTTCTACACCCAGCTTTTAGACAACTGCTGATTTCCTTTCTGTCTCTGTAGAGCAGTTCATATAAAATGTCTCTATGCTGATTTCCTTTCTGTCTCTGTAGAGCAGTTCATATAAAATGTTCTATGACTATAATCATACACTATGTACTTGTTTGGGTCTAGCTTCTTTCATTTAGCATAAGGCCTTTGAGATTCAAGTACATGGTTGCATTCATCAGTTAGCACTTTTATTTCTAAGTAGCATGTCATTGTATGCTACATTTTCTTTCTTTATTCATTCAGCTGTTGATGGACACTTGAGAAGTTTCCCTTTAGAAACAAAATTGTGAGCACGGTTATATGAACATTCATGTACAAGTCTTTGTGTGACCATAGGTGTGTGTATCAGAAAGATAACTCGAAATGAAATTGTTGAGTCATAATGTAAATAGATATTTCACTAGACTTAAAAAACACAAGCAGTTTTCCAAAGCAACAGTAAACGTTTATGCCTCCACTAGTACTGTGTGAGAGTTCCAGTTGCCAAATATCTTTGCTGACAGTTGGTTTGGGATTGCCAGCATTTTCACTCTTGGCCATTCTAACGTATTTGTGGTAGTATCTCACTGGGATTTTAATCAGCATTTCCCTAAGAATAAATAACATTGAGCTTCTTTTGATGAGCTCATTGACTTACAGTGAAGTATCTGTTCAAGTCTTTTGTCCAACTTTTATTGTTCTCAGTGCATTCTCTTAGTATTAAGTGGTAGGAGTTCTTTTGATGCTCTGGATAGAAGTTTCTTTTCACATATCTGCGTGGAAAATATTTTCTCTCAGTGTAGGATTTTTCTTTCTATACTTTTTAAAATAGTTTCTTTCACAGAGAATTTTATTCTATTTGGACTAATTCAAACTATCAACATAGCACATAACCAACATGAATAGTTTTCTTTTATGGCTCATACTTTTTGTGTCTGCTCTAAGAAATCCTACTGAAAGACAGTTTTTTTTGCCTAAATTTTTCTCTACAAGTTTTATGATTTCAGTTTTTACTGAGAGATCTATGAGTTCATTTTATGTTTGTATGAAATTAAAGTTAAACTTCAATTGTTTTCTAGCTTCTCTCACTTGGCATAATGACTTTGAGATTCACACCTTTTTTTTTATTACTGAGCAGTATTTTATTGTATGGATAAACCACATTAGTAGTAGATAAGTCATTACTAATTTAAAAATGGATAAATCATTACTGAAAAGACTATCATCCCCGCCCATTTGATTTCCTTAGACTTTTCATCAAAATTAATAGTATATGCTTTGGTTGTTTTCAAGAATCTCTACTCTCTACCATTCATTTATGTGTCTATTCTTCCACTAATTTTTGTACTGTATTGATTAACCTAGGTCACTGGCATCTTAACAACAGATAAAATAATTCAACTTTGTTTTCATTTAGTGATTGTTTTAACCATTTTAAGTCACTCTAATTCCCATATATATTTTAAAATTAGCTTGCAAATATATACCCCAACAAAAACCCCATTGAATTTTTATTAGAATTGTATTGGGTATGTGGTTCAGTTTGTATGACTGGTATTTTAAATATTTTAAATCTCCCAACCATAAATTGTTGTTCTCCATCTATTCAGTTGTTCTTTAATTTCTTTCAAGCAATGAGTTGTAGTTTTAAGTACACACATATTTCATCATTTTTGTTAAATTTATCATAAGTATAAAGTGTAAAGTATAAAGTGATTTGGTGTGTTACTTAAGTGGAATTGTGTTTTTGCTTTTATTTTCCAAGTGTTTGTGTCTATTATCTAAAAACTATCAATTTTTGTGTAATAACCTCTTATAGTGCTACCTTTACAAATTTACCTATTAGTTCCAGTGAACATTTTTGATACATATTTCTTAGGACTTCTTAAGTACAAAAGAGTCCTTGATCAAAAGGCCTCTTCCTTACTAATCCTTTCCTCATAATCTCAAACATCTTGAACTTTTAGTAAAATATTAAAGAGAAATTATGAAAGGAACTATCCTTTGCCTGTTGGTAATCTCAGGTAAATAGTCTCCTGCCCCAGAATACAAGGGGCTTTCATGCGTACGCTGAATCACAAAAGGAACCCCCCTGTATTCCTGATTTGCCGAATGCTTTTATAGTGGAATCATGTTATCATTCTTTGTGTTGAGGGTTTGCTTTGCTAGTAGTTTTTTGATATCTGTGTCTATATTTATGAGATACAATGGTTGGCATCATTCTTTATTCGTGATGTCTGATGTGGTATCAGACTAATGCTGCTTTTATAAAACAGATTGTGAAGTATTTTTCCTACTCTGCTTTATATTTATGAAATATTTTGTGTAGGATCACTGTCCTTTTATTCTCTTAAATATTTGACAGTAAGCTATTTGGTCCTGGGGAATTTTTTTAAGTTTTATTTTTTATGAGAAGACTTTTAATTACAAATTCAATTTCACTAGTAAATGTGTTATTTCATTTTTCCACTTCTTCTCATGCTAGCTTTGGCCTTTCACGTGATTCAGAGAATGTGTATGTTTCGTCTTAGTTAACACAGTATTGCCACAGAAAGTTCATCATATTCTTATCCCTTGTATGTTAGGGGATCTGGAGTCACATCTACTTTGGTGTTCTTAATACTAGTAGTTTGTGTCTTCTGCCTCTTTGTTAAATGAGTCGACTAGTACTTTGCTTCTGCCATAACAGATTTCTATAAACTTAGTGGCTAAAATAATGCAATTTTATTGTTTCATAGTTCCATAGGTAAGAAGTCTAAAATCAGTCTTACACAAACAGAAATCAATGTGTCACCTGGGCTGCACTCCTTTAAGGGTCCCTAGGGAAGGATTATTTTCTTTATACAGTGGTTGCTTAAGTGGGATCCCTATTCCTTTGATAGTTACCAGCAAAGGGCCGTTCCCAACATCTAGACGTCACACATATTCCTTGGCTTGTGGACTCCCCTCTCGGTCTTCAAATCCAGTGTGGTTAGCTCAAGTCCCTCTCACACTTTAAATCTCCATTCCTTCTTCTATCTTTAACTCCACTGAGAAAGTTTCTCCACTTTCACAGACCCATGAAAATATACTGGGCCCATCTAGATACTGTAAGGTAATCTCCCTATCTGCAGGTTTATGCCATCAATCACATATTCAGGTTTCTTTTACCAAATACTGTCACGTTTGAAACTTTCAGGGATTAGATCATGAACATCTTTGGGAGTCTGTTTTTCTGCCTTCTAGGGAAGAAGCTTAATAACTAATGTTAGCCATTTCTTTGTTTTCTAATACATACCTTCAGAGGTATAGATTTTCCCTCAATCACCACTTTAGCTATTTCCCACAAATTTTACTATGATTATTATTCCATTCAAAATGTTTTCTTATCGCTTATGTGATTGCTTCTTTTTCCTCGTAGAATTCAGATGTACATATTATTTAACTTCAAGATATTTAGAACTTTTCTAGAAGTTTTGCTGTTGCTAATTTCTAATTTAATTCCATTCTGGTCAGAGAAAATACTCAAAAAATCTTATATTTCTTTCCCAACATATGGTTTGTTTTGGTGAAAATTCTAGGTGTACATAAAAATAATGTGCATTCCGCAGTTATTTGGTACACTGTTGTATAATTGCTACTTAGAATGTTGGTATCCTTATGACCTTCTATTTTTTTCACTGGTTTATTTTTTCTTATCTGTTATATCATTTCTGAGAGTGGTAGAGGCCTTTATTTATAATTGTAAATGTATCTGTTTCTCTCCCTACCTTCTCTCAGATTTGCTTTATGTATTTTGATGCATATATATAGATATATTTAAATTTATAATTGTTATCTATTGCTACTGTATTGACTATTAATCTTCATGGAATATTTTCTTTTATCTTGTAGTACTCTATTCCGGATAGCTTTTCTTTGCTTCTTGTATAGTATCAAACATTTTTTAAAATCTCGTCTCAACTTCTTTATTCATTTCCTAATTAAAGCCCTCTGCATTGTTTTTGTGATTGCTTTAGGAATTATAGTATGCATTTTAGTCTTAATCTGGTCAGAATTAGCATTATTAATATTTCATCTGTACATTTTCACTTATCCATCTTTTAAGCTTTATCTTCATATATATTACATTTATATGCATGACAAGCTTATCAGTAGGTTGTTTTACTATTTTTTTTCTTGAAACACATTTAACTTTTGAAGAATTTTGGAGAACTGCATATGTTTATATAGCCTGAATACCTTATTTTTCATTGCTTGGCATGAAATTCTACTGGAATGAAATTTCTCACTTTCTATTTTTCTGAAAATATTTTATTTTTACCTATTTTTTTTCATTCAGCACTTTTGCTTTATCATTCCAATATTTTTGGATCTCCACAATGTCTTTGGAGAAGTCAGGAATAGCATTCTTCCCATCTAAGTCTAAATAATGTATGTCTTTTCTTTAGTTGAGTTTGAACTCGGTTATTTTTGGAGTTCAGCAGTTTAACTACAATAAGTTTTTGAATCGTTTTCTTTGTTTTAATCCTGATTAATGTTCATTAAATTTCCTGGGTCTGGAGTCAATGTTTTCTACCAAATTTAGAGGAAATTCTGCCACTCTTTATTTATTTGGTGATCATTTTTCTCTCTCCTTTCCATTGGCAACTTCAATTGCATATAACCTCCGTTGTTATTCTCACACAGGCCTCTGAGATTCTACTCATTTTCTCTCAGTCTGTTTCCTCCCTGTTTTTCAAATTGGGTAATTTGTATTGATCAATCTCTAAGTTTATTGATACTTTATCACCTCCAATCTGTTCATGGGTCCAGCTAGTGATTTTTAAAAGTTTATCAAAGTTTTCAGTTTGTAAAATTCTATTTTTCTTTAGGTTTATTTCTTTCTTGGATTTTCTTAAGTTTTCACTTGTGACATCATATTTCATTTAAATTTTTGAACATATTTATAATCTGGAAGTCAGTTTCTACTTACCATCTTTTCTCTTTTTTCTGGGTCATACTTTTCTGTTTCTGTCCTATAAGTTTTGGTTCTAAACTGGCTGTTAAAGATGATGCATTGCTATGACAATTAATTATGTGATGTCCTGAGAATCATTACTCTTTTATTCCATTACTCAGTTAATTTGCCTGGACATGATTGGGATCATTCCTTTTCTGGGCTATCCAGCCACTAGTGTCTCTTCTCTCTGTTCCTATGGTTTCCAAATGCTACTTTTATTAGTCTGAACTCCTGGAGGTCTTCCCTATGACTGTGATTTAGCAGCCCGATTTCACTCATATTAGGAGGTTTGCTTATCCTACGTGTCCTTTGCTTCTAGAAGTTTGCTTCTAAATCTAGATGCTATGAATACATCCTCAGCCTCTCACTTCTGACACTTGAAACTCCTATGGCTGCAGATTCCTGTTGCCTATGGTTGTAAAATTGGAAAGTGTCTTCGGATTTAAAAAGCCACAAAATTATGTATCTTTCCTCATGCATCTTTTATCTTTCAAAAGTAGATTCATCTCTGACCTCTTTTTGCCTTGGTGCTGTGCTCTATAGAATATCCCTTCCCATGTATAGTTTATCTGCCAGGCATTATGAGGTCTTCATTTCATTCCTTTGTAATTATCTTGCTCGTGGAATTTCATATTTACATCCTTAGCTGGTTTGCCGTCTCCGAATTCTGATTTCTGTCAACAATTTCTGACCAAGATTTTGGTTTTCTACCATCATTTTCCACTGCTACATCCATGGTGATTGGGAAATACCCTCAGACCATAAACCTCCAATTTTAAGCTTTTATAAATGTGTTTGTTTTAAGAATAAACTCAGAGCTTTGTCTTTTTTGGATAGCCCACTGTCTTTAAATTATTAGGTAGTTTTGTACTTTGTCCAATTTTTATAACTGGTTACCTTTTGGAATTGTTTGCTAACATTTAACTCCACTGCTATTCTTGTAAATTCTTCTTGTAGTTGTGCAGATGTGTATCTGTGTCTCATATCACAGACACACTTTAAAAAGTACAAATAAATTACTCCAAGTCAAATTTTTTACCTTTCCATATATGTCAATTTCCACCTTGCTGTCCCATTGTTACATTTTCTTATTAAATGGCTAATCCAGTCACAGCTCACACTCACTTGAAGAACTGGAAGCATTGAATTTTAAAAGCAGGGCTCTGAATGAAAGCACATCATGAGCTTTGCTCTATGCTGTAGCAAACTGACACAGTTTTGGCCTCATAATCTAACAATTCCAAAGTCTCCATTGTTAGTTGATCAGGCTTCCACTAATGGTCTGAAGAACTGTGTGTTGGCTTTGTAAAGAGGTAGGGGGCTAGATAATCAGTGTCCATTCTTCAACCTGGCTTCAAACAGTGGCTAGTAAACACCACTGACAAAGAAATGGGGCAACCATAGTGCTATTTTTTCCTGAAAATAAGTACCATTTACAATAGTAACTAGCCAATACACACATAAGAATGTTCACTGGAGAGAGTAAGCTGTCCTCTTTGTGTTTGTAAGAATGCATCTTAGAGCAAAGATTCTTCCCATTGCAATTTTAGGTACATTGTAGGCTGAATTTTATCCCGAGTCCCAGAATAAAATATGTTGAAGTGTCAGTCTATTATCTCAAAATATCAGTTTATTTGAAATTGAGCCATTGCTGATATACTTAGTAGTATCTTTAGTTAGGAAACACCCTTAGTGGAGTAAGGTCAGTCCCTAATACAGTTATGTTTAAGGTGACCCCGTGGAGATAGAGACACGAAAGATTTTTTGAAAACTGAAGACAGAGATCAGAGTTATGTAGCTACAAGCCAAGAAAGGCCAAAAAATTGTCAGCAAACCACCAGAATTTAGAAAGAGGCAAGAAAGGACTCTATTATGGGTTTCAGGAGGAATGTGGCCTTGCCAACACTTATACTTTGAATGTCCAGCCTCCAGAACTATGATACAATATATATTGTTGTACTAAACTACCCAATTTATGATACTTTTTATGGCACCCTTAACCCAAGTACCATTTCTAGACTTGCCTCAGCAAGTATGAGTCAAAACACAACTTAATCCTGAGAGATAAGAATGAAATCTAGGTTCGAATGGTACATGCCATAATCTGTTGTCAGGATGTTTAATTGTTCTGGCTGTTTGGCTTGAATCATTTGTCTAATGCAATGAGTGTGCCTATGATGAACCATTTTATTTGTTATGCAGATCGAGGGGAATAATCATTAAGTCATTGAAAGAAGAATTTGAGCTCTATTACACTGAATTATTTGCCCAGCATCACATACTAAATTCTTGGAAGATCTGGAAAAAAAAGAGAAGCATGACATTTTTTACTCCTAGCTAGTTCTTAAACAAAATCAGAGCCCTTGAATATTAAATATTGAAATTTAAAACACTGATTCTTAACAATTAAAAAGTTCAACATTTCCAAAGCAAAGCATTTGAACTCAGAAAACCCAGGAGTTGTATCTTGGAAAGCAATTTCTTGTTCATTATTCTTGCTTTGTAACAGTGCTCCTTCCTCTACGGGGATCAAGGAAGGCTTTCTGAGAAAGGTAACAATTAGATCCCAGAATGACGTGAGGGAGGAAGTCATGGGGTACTCAGAGAAACAGCATTCAAGGGAAAAAGGAAGCGGCAGATCAACAGCACTGTAGCAAGAAACAGCACATGAGCTCATGACTGGAGAAGAGCAGCAGAGAGAAGAGCACTAGGAAAGAAAGGGGGTCACATCTCGTGAGCAGAACTTGTAAGTTTTTTTCTGTAACGATCCAGAGAACAAATATTTCAGGCTTGTCAGGGCAAAATTTCTGTACAGAAACAATTTAATTCTGTGGGATGGTACAAGTAAAAGCAGCCAACATAATAACGCACTGACTACCCCGTACTATAACAAATAGCTGAGATGATCAATTTAGAGAACGTACTTTGGCTCACAGGTTTGGAAATTCCTGTCCATTATCAGGCAGATCCACCACTTTCAGGCCTCTGGTTGGGCAGCAGGATGGCAGTGGTGGGAAGTGCCTGGGTAAGCAAACCACTCCTCTCATGGCCAGGAAGGGAAAAAGAAAGAAGGGACTTTATAAAAATTACATATAATTTTTTATGTGGCAACCATTTCAAATAGAAAACCTGTTCTTGACTCTCACTCGGGCTGTACAAAACAGAGGTTGTCACGTCCTTGTGTGAGGCATCGTGGGACGTGGTGAGTACCGCAGATAGAATTCTCTGTGTGAGAGGAGGTCATTAGGAAGGTTTGAACTGAGGGTTTTTATTCTTGAAAGGTCACTGTGGCTGCTCTGTGATAGAATGTAGGGGAGAAACACATGCCAAAAGGGAACACTTAGGTTAGTTCTAGTAAGCAGCAAAAAAAAAAAAGCCCAGAGTAAAACATTAGTTGTGGAAATTATAAGAAGTGCAGCCCTTAAGATATACTTTAAAAGTACATCTGAAAGAGTTCACCATTGAGTTGAGAAGGGTGTTACCAACAGAGACGTTTCTAGGAGGATCATTTGTTTCGGCAAGATGGAGGAAAGGAAGATTGAGAAGATTCCAAGATCAGAATGTCTGAAGCAGTTTTCCAAGAAACAATTCAGGGTTTTCTTATTGAAAAGGGCCCTTATGATTCACAATGTGAATGAGTATCTGTGTTTCTATTTCCAATGCCCTTTTTTTATTAAAGCATAAATAGACATCCCTGCACCTTTCACTATATCGCTCTGATTTTTTTCTTTATCTAATTTTGTTAGGGCAGTTATTGTGTGTCCACTCTGAAAATGAAGCAACTGAGAACAAAGACTAAAGAGCTTGCTTAGGTCTATGAGGTGGGTTCACGATGGTCTTGTCTAGGCCTGTCACGCTGTCCTCTGGGACTTGGCGTAGGATGCCTTCTATCCCCACAGTCTGTCTCTGCCTCACCCATATGGGAGCAGATGCATCAGGCAGGCAACGCTCATGGAGCTGTCAACCTTCCAAGTCAGTTATTGGAAGAATTGTTCAAGGTCTTACGCTTGGCCACGCAGAGGAAAAGTAATAGAAAAGTAATGTCTCCTGCTTCCAGCTCTACTTTTCACGGTACAATCCTAATCTAGCAAGAAAGGAAAATGCAGCTGTAAATTTGAGGGTCTCTCTCCAAGGAACCAACGATGAAGAATCCATCTGTTGGTGGAAGATGGACAAAGAACATCCTGTGTAATCATTAAAACATTGCGATCCCTAACTCCCATGCTTACTATATGTGGTCTTCACAGGTAATTTGAGGCTAACAAAAAGTGCTCCTAGTTATTTAACACCTTGTTCAGAACCTCTCTGAAGTTTTTTTTTGTTTCTGTTTTTGGTTTTTTTTTTTTTTAATGCACAAAAGGCTTAACTTTTAAGTAATGAACCCTTAAACTCCCAATTTCAAGCAATTAAGACCGTGGAGTGCATTATTCTTTGATTAGTCAGACATTTTCTTCCTTTTATTCTTTTGTATATTCCACTTTCAAGTGTTTAGTCTTTTCTTTTGTAGTGGTTGTTGACAATTCCTTTTTGTTTTGTGTACCAGCCTTTCTGAGTCACTATGGCACCTGCTTTTACTAAAGTTAACTATAGAGGGCTACTTTTGCTCCCAAAACTGCTGAGTTTTTGTTCTAAATGCTCATTCTAAGGCAGAGAGCTGGTTAGCAGAGATTAGTAAGTAGCAATTGACAACCTGAGAAATTTCCTCAAACATGAGAATGTCTTGGGCAAAAATCATGTCATTTCACTTGTTTTTATGTCATGCCACTTGTATTTACAAGGGAAGATTATTTGCCATTCTAAAGCTCTTAACTTTCTGCTTTAATTTTAATCAAACAGCCATTCCCCTCTACCTTGCCCTAAATAGATCCAGTCACATGGTATGAATTATTTAACTTTGTGTTTACTATCAAGAAGGTATTTGAGAAGAAAGTTTGAAACAGAGGCAAAGAGCTAATTGAGTGTAAACACTGTCTCTTATTACCAAGATGAGAACTCAGTATGATGATGTCTTTTAACATCTGCTGGGAAGGAGAAATCAGCTGAAAAAACCAAGAGAAGTATCAGAGTAATCCTATCTGTCTGAGGCTCTAATATCAATATTTAGAGAGATAGCTATGCCTTCTACTCTTTATTTTTTCATTTTAGTGGTACATTTTAGATATACATGTCTTTCTTTAACTGAAAGAATTTTATGGTAAATACACATCAACACTAAACATATTTGCTAGTATCCAGATTTAGGGGACAAATGTGACATGTCTTACCGCATAACCAAGTTCATGGGGCGGGGATAAAAACATATTTCTCATCGAAGCATTAGCAGATTACACTTTTTTTAAAGCCGTGTTTTTCTGACTTTCTTTCAGATCTATGGTTTCTTCTCTATACCGTGTTCTTTGCAGTGGGGTAGCAAACTGGCACCGTGGTTCCCACCTTAACCTTTCATGCTCAGGTTCTCTTAGACCAACCTGTGGTCCCCCGTGCACTCTTGGGTATAGATCTTACCTGCTCTTTCTTTTGGATGCCTTGTTTGAATATTACTTTTTTTTTAAAAAAAGTGTACCTTTAATAAGTCAGAAATAGTATGAGGACTAACAGTAATACCCTGTTATTAGTTACCTAATTGAAATTATTCTCATCTGAAAAAACACAACTCCAGAAATTTAGGTAATTTAAAGATACTATTTTTAATTTCCATAGCAACCAACTCAAATATCTGTATCAATGTAGATAAAAGGAGACAGATAATTCAGAAGAGTTAATCTAGACATCACTTATGTTTTACTTTAAAGTGAGGAACTACAAGGTATAAAGAAAATATACAGTGAATGTTTAAAATGAAATTTTTTAAAAAATGTATAGTTGAAGACACCTTGCCTTTAATTTCCCTCAAAATACTGCTCTCCACTTCAAACAAATTTATCACTGGGCATGGTGCCACACGCCTGTAATCCCAGCACCGGGGAAGCTGAGGCAGGAGGATCTTCAGTTTGAAGCCCCCGTGGACTACATAGTGAGTTCAAGGCCAGTCCAAACCGGATAGCAAGTCTCTGCCTCAAAACAAAACAAATCGAACAAACAAAAAATGACCTTATTCTTGCCAGTTTCTGAAGCAGTCCTGGTAGTCCTTTTCCTTGAGTGTTGTTTCATAGATGTATCTCTGATTTTCATAACATTTTCAATTCAAAATGTTTATAGCAATTTCTGTCAAATGAAAATATTAAGGGTATCTTCATCCACCTTATTCCCCTGATCTGGTACTATGAGTCTTCTGACTCTTCTTTAAAATCAAAATTATCATGCAAGCTAAATGTTTCAGATTGCCTCAGGACATTGAGGCAGCCACACTAGAATAAGTGGGGACACTCACCAAAATGGACTTCCGGAACTGCTTCTGAAAGGGGCAAGAGTGATGGGATACATGTGTTGAGAGGGCGGGGAAGAATTTTAAGGCATCTAAAGGCAATGTGTCACCTATCGTAATAATTTTTCTTAATTTAAACTTTCACTGTATTTTTAATCACACTTTATATATGCATCACTATCAGACCGTGAGGCTGCGAACAACCGTGAGTCCTTTTCTCATCATTCTTAGTTTGGAACCTGAATAGCAGTTTAAGCTGCATTCGCATATCATGTTGCAAAAGGAAGCATAAATTTACCATGTTATAAAATAAGGTTGGTGCAGATAACGAAGCTCCGACCCCTCTATCCAGGCACTGCCTCTGAGTCTGTGTTTTCGTGTGTCTGCTGGACCTCAGCGGTTGACTCCAGAAACCTTTCATCTCTCTGGTTTACCCAAGTCACTGTCACGGCTAAGGAGGTAAAGAAGGAGGATCACCCGGTGGGCCTTCTTAATTGCAAACCTGATCGATCGCATTTGCACCCTTGCCATGCCCCAGCTTCTGGACTCAACGGTTTTCTAGGCTGAGCACTATTATTACACTACTATAAGAAGTGTAAAAAGTAGATAGGATTAACAGGCCCACAGCCTGCTTTTGTATGATTTTTGAGCTACAATGTTTTCATCATTTTAAGAGGAAAGAAAGGAAGAGAAGGTGGAAAACCGAGGATAACAATGGAGAATATATGAAACAACCACACGTGGCCTGCAGCCCCTAAAATAGTTATGATCTGGCCTTTTGCAAAGTTCGCCAACTCCTGAATGGTAAGATTCATAGTATTTTAAAACTCCATAGCACAGGAATCTTTACATCCTTGATATTATTTTACTAAGAATATTAACAACTTTCCCCAAGGAAAACAGATTGCTCCTATAATGTGTCCTCAGAATATCTACAGTGTCATTTAATGATATAAACAGAAGATTATTTCTAAGGTTTTGGTTCTCCTATCTTACTGTTGAGACATTGACAAACATCAATTAAAAATGTCACCAGATAAGAGACTCTGTATAAGCAGTTTTCTTACATAGCTTTCAAAAAAAATTATGATCATCAGTTTTGTTTCTGTCAGGTAGATTATTGTATGTAGCACATAAATTCCCTTAGCAGGTAATCCAAGACTTGGATGGGAAATCTGTAGACAACAATACTCTTTAGTTCTCAATTACATTATGAGTTTCTACCCACCAAAAGCTTTAACCTGGCTAATTATACTGCTTTATTTATTGAAGAATACAACCTTGTTATGCTTTTTCACCATAAACTATGTTACCCGTTTCTTACATTTGATTTGTGCCTACTCAGATTCAAACATTTGCCCAAAAAGTCCTATTTCAAATATATATATATATACATATTTCACTATACACATTTCTCTTTATAGTATCTAAAATACTGGAGCGTGTTCTTAATCACGGCTTTCAACCAGACCAGACATAGTTTTAGACTGGAAAAACAATTGGTTGTAGACAGTAAGCCCCCTCTCTAAATTTGCTCACATCTAAACATATAGTTATGTAATTATTTAAGGGAAAATTATTTTTTAATTTTATTTGGACTCATCATGAATATAGGGCATGTGAGAGAATTTTAAGTAAATTATTATTAAACCAGAATGACAGAAGTGGTGCCTGTCAGGGACTGTGGCTATAAGAAGTCAGTAACTCCTAGGCACAATTGAAAAGACTTTTCTTTGGCCTCGGACAGTTCTGAAAACCAATTTCTATCACTTTTGACTGGACTAATTTTGCTTTAAAAGCATTCACAGTGACCTGTTAATTAGGCAGCAGGAGGTATTTTACTTGGAAGCAATAACAGGATAAAAGTACAAAGAATGGGTTTTAAATCTTTGGTTTTATTTGGTGAGGCTTAGTAAAGTAGGAAGGGTTGCTTAGTCTTTCTTTTGCTTGTGTTTTGAGTCCTCCTTGCCCTGTCCCTCATTATGCCATAACAAGATACATGTGCCACTCTGATTATTTCTATTGCTCACCTTGCCCTCAAGCAAGGATTTAGCATCTGAGTTAGAGATGCTTTCTTTGATCTTTCCCCTGGTCATCATAAGAGAGGATTCATCCAGATTTATTTCTAAAAAGTTATCATGGAATGAGATATGTATCATTGCTACGTCAACATTTCTATGATTCTCACTATTGAAAACAGGCTAGAGTTCTGTTTATTCCTGGTATGTTGTGGTCAAAAGCTGTGATTAAGAATATGAGGTATGGAAGGAAACAGACATAGATTTTAAGCTTTAGATCTAGAGAATCTTGGGCAAGTGTTAATATTTCTAAACTTCAGTTTTTTCACTTGGCAAATGGAATATTAATATCTATCTTCCTCAAGCATGCATGATGCAGAATATATAACCAGGGTGGTTAAAAAAATATGCTGAATGTTAAATTTAAGAAAAAAATCTTATTATAGTAGAAACAATTGCTAAGAAGACTAAAACAGGTGTGTTCAAAATGAAGAGGAATATTATTTTGAGAATTATATTTTAAGGAGGATTAGTGACAGTGTGTCTCTTACTATAATTTTTAAAAATATTTAAGCATTCACTATACCTTTTGATCACACTGCCCTGAAGTATACAAAAAACATAATGTTCCTTAGTAATGGAAATTATTATTGCTGTTAGTCATGGTTTTACCCTGTTAACCTTTTTCTGTGAAATGAAGATATAACTCTGCATTAAATATCTTTAAGCAAAGGCCCTGAGTTCAACCCCCAACATCAAAATAAATGATCAAACAAACAAATAATAACTTTAACCAAGCATTCTCATACTTAACGTAGAGTCTTAGCCTTGCTCTGAGCATCTAACCTATATTTCTGGTGCTTTAATTTTATTTATGGATCAACTACTCTGTGAAAGTTTAGTGGTCCTTTGTCCATCACTTAATCCATGGTGTTTAATCTATTTTGAAGCAGAATCTTTTTCTTATTGAAATCATGTAGATAAATCCAATATGTAACAGAGTCACAACAACACTACTCTATGAAGAAATAGGAGCCATAAACCAGCACAGCAGGCCTCTGAGTGATGTCTGAAGGACTCAAAGCCTCCCTTTATATAAAACCACTGCTGTGGAAGACCTCCCGGCACATTCGTCACATCCAGGTTTACGGAAGAACAACCTCTCCCCTGACTACGTAGACTCCTTTCGTTGAATGTGGCTACCCTCAACCCAAGCTCCACTAGCCCAACATGTAGCTGCCTCAGTTTGAGAATAAATCAAAGTGATCCAGTCTAGATGCCTAAGCACTGGGATGTAATCTTTGTTAGAACCAGTAGGCATACAGATGACGTTTCATAGTTTTACAGCCTTCCCAAGTAAGCAAAATGCTACCTAACTGGGGAATCATTGCCAAAAAGAATAAGGTAGCCACGGATTTCTAAACCCCCAAATTGAGGAGGAACAAAGAATAACTAAAAATTATAAAGAAAACTCAGAGTGAAAAGAGTCATCTACATTGCAATAAATTATTCTTTGGGGAACTGTTTGCTAAACATATCATTAGCTTATTCTTTTTAAATTTCCAAGCATTCATTGTTTATTGTTTATGTATCAATGTTATTCAGATGACGAAGCATCTTGCTTAGTATTTGTACTTTGAAAGAAGAAAGATTCAAATGGGATGATTTTCCACAGGCCCTTCTTCTTTAGTTTAAATAATCATATCCTTAGACTTTCCCCAACCACTGATCTAGAGAAGTTAACGAGTCATTTGTCATCATAGCAAAGCACTTTCTGTAAATCATTTACTTTTTTACACAGTAGCATGACATTTTCATAGACAATGGACAACACATACCACAGTGCTCCTGTAAGTGTCTGTCAGCTCATTACATCATAGTGATCTTGGTTTGTTATAAGTACATTCTATAATGCTCGCACATGAATGAAATTGCCTCAGGATTTGGCCCCGTGGTACCTATATTTGGTACCCAGTGGTACCCATTCCTCAGAACATGGTCCAGCTGCACTTATATTTTCCTGTAGATGTACACATGTGTCTGTTTTCTCAGTAGTGTCTCCACTTCTGAATTTGCTCCACAAGCCCAGGGATTTTCTTTGCCTTCCATCAGATACCTAGTACCTTTGGGCCATAAATAAGTTGTCAGTGAATGAACAAATGAGCTATTTCATTGAGCCCTTATTTTCTCCATCCTAAAAAGATTATTTTGGGTTAAGAAAGGCAAGACAAAGGACAAATTCCCTCAGCTCCAATTTAAAGTAGAGATTATCGACCTTCCCACTCTCCATTCCCACCTTTCAAGCAGAATCACTGTGGCCTTTAGGATGGCATCCCAGTCATAGATGAACTAAAAGAAATAAAAGTGTAACCAGTACTTTGCTGTGTGAATGAATTGTGATGCCACTGAGAAATTCATAAAAGGGCCAGTAGGGCTTCAGAGAAAGAAAGGAAACAATATCATGTTGTTCTTTAGAGATCTCAAGATTTTATACGATTATTTTTCACTTTTAATTGTAAATTGTCAACTCAATTCTGTAGTATGAGGGAAATCATGCAAATGTTATGCTTCATTTTCCTTCTAATAACTCGAGATAATTATTCACTGGCAGAAACACAAGCTTAGCCGTACATGAAATAATACAGAATCAGGTCTCAATGCATATGTAGAAGGTCCAATTTAGGCAAAAGTTATTTCAAGCAATGCATGATTCTGAATCTTCACTGGCATGTTTTGGATGTCCTTAAGATTATTAAGTTAAGAATCATTTTACTATCTTTTTACATAGATATAGGAATGGCTATATTGTAAAAATGCCTGTCCTTAGGTGAACAATACTCTTGTGCATGTGTACTTGGTGGCTGTGAGAAAGGCTTGCAAATGGCTTTCACAGTACATATCTTTGAGGAGAAGATTCCACTTGGAAATTATTGGTTATATATGCATACTTTTTATTGCAAGAGGAAAGATTTTGTTAGCAGAGTTGTTCCAAATTATCCCAGTGCATATAATTTTTTGGTCAACATTATAAATTATTTTCAATGCACAAAGTATATGAAATATATACTAGGGTTAATGTTCAACAACAAATATACAAAACTTACTCGATTTAAAATATGAAAAAAGTTGGTTGAGGTAGGCATTTACCAAATTGGTTTCGTATCATTAATGTTCTGCTAAATATTAATAGATCTTGGCTGCAAATGGCAAATCAATATAAGAACTCTGTGTTAAACAGTATTAAAAAGGTTACTATGCTATAGGACTTCCTTGTATATACTAAGAGGCATCACGTATATTCCAACCAAGTTGGAAGTTTGCAACATTTACCAAACTTACACCAAGACAATTTTCTTTTTCAAACAATAGTGCATGAATCATGATTTTTGCTTTCTGTATATTATGATACTTTGATGTTATCAAGGGTCTTGCTAATTCTGAAGAGGTGGCCTCTCCCAAAGCTAATTGCTAAAGAGAGTAAATAACTGTCTTTGAAAACAACATATGTACAAATCAGTCCAAAACCCATAACTTTAACTATGCTTCTTTATTTAATGCTCACAGCAAGACAGTACTTTTCTGCCTTAAATAGCCCATGGCCACATCTGGTCAACTAGAGATCACTTTATAGTGCAGAGCTCCCTAAAATTATTCAAACTAGCCAGTCTTAAAAGTGCTTATCTGCACCCTTGTCTCCTGTGAAAAGCAAAGCAAAGGCTCTGGGCCATGCTTTCCCATGGCTCTTTTGCCCCCTCAGCAGACCTTGTGCTTCCTAATGTGGCTGTGTGTGGCATGGTTCCCCCCTTCTTTTAGAAACTGTCAGTAATAAAATCTTCCCTCAATAACTTTGACCTCTCTTATTGTCTGACTGTCGCATCTATAAATTAAAATCCTAAAAGAATGATGAAGACAGTTTGGTAAACGATTCAGTCCATGAAGGTAGAGTGAAAATTAGTATAACTATAAGTCAAACTAGGTTCAAATGAAGCTCTGGTACTTACTACATAAAATTGTATGCTATGGCTTCCCTAAGCACTTCGAAGATGTAAATGTTAAGGCACGTAGCACAGTTCCTGGTAACAGATAAGACTTCGGTGTGTATGTATATAAACCCAGGCAGTATATAAATAGAGGGAGGTACGTAGCAAAAAGTGGGAGCATTTTTATATTAGTCAATTATTGTCCTCAAGATATGAATAAGTCATATTTCTTTGCTAATGGATAGAATCAACCCATTTAATAAACTCTGTCTTAAGATTATTGTCTCTGTCTTTGATTTTCTTAACCTTAGTTTGATAGTGGAATAAAGATGGAAGGGAGGCCTCCCTAAGATGAATTTCACTCTTTGTGCTTCTGTCTGTCAGCTTGTCCCCAGAATTGTTTCTCCAATGAGAGACTGAAAGAGGTCTCCAAATGTACAGCAAGTTAAGCAATTCAAAGTATTCTATAAAGAAAATAAGCTCCTTCCTTAACTCACATGTTATTCCCTTAGAAACAGCTTTCCAACAGATGTACTTGGGACCCATTGATGGGTTAGAAATGCAAGCAGATCCCCAGACTATATGCAGGTAGTCATGTTTGCATATCCTAATGACAAAAATTTCAACTCAACTTCTGATAGTGAAGAATCTAAAAATTAAATATACCAAATAAATTACTACCAGAAAGCATGCAATTCCGTTCTTGATTAGTACACCTAATAATTAAGCAGACAGTATTTTAGCCTTCCCGGCCATGAGCTTCATATGAAAATCCTACATTCCAAACCAGCCTTGAGGAAGAAGATATTTTCCAATGGAAATATACCGTTTGTTGAACTTTTCCTTGCAGATAGGTTCCTGATAATGCTTCATGGGCAGGCTGCACTTTGTATCTCTTTATGTCCTCTTTCTGATGCTACTAGGAATTTCCCTCCAGGGACATGCTGACATTTCACTAGGGCATTCGAGTAATATTTTTACATGGTCTGCCAAAGCGATTGGCTTTACAGAAGAGTCAACTCCTTATTCAGCTATTGATAATAGAGTTAATTACATAGACGGCCATTTCTGAGTCTTAGTGCTAAGATAAATTCATATCGTTACAGTATAATCATCATTAAAATGTTTAAAGCAATGATGACTGATGCCAAGAACTTACATTTAAGCAATGTGAATGTCCAGAGGCAGAATGTATTCGTTTTGTTATGTAACAGATGCTCTTTGGTAACAAACAGCTCTACACATGTTTATTTCAGTCTACCGTGTTAACCTTTTCCAATATGGTCTGCAGTGGAAAGAGCCTGCACACGTGCACAGGCTTGGGATATTGCTTTTCTTCCAAACAAATCTTGAGGTCACATGTGCGAGCCATCAGACAGATACGTGCAGGCTGGCATTCACAAAGCAATCTGATGGATAATTCCTCTTTAAAAATGTGAGGGAAAACGTTGTCACTCCTCACGCAGTGAGAGCAAATCATCTCTGTTCTATTTGTGGCTCTAGCAGCTTTAGATTAACAATGTTCACAGCACATGCACCTCCTGAGATGTTATAAGGATGAATACGACCATTTTTGCAGAATGCTTTGTGTTTATGTAGCACCTCTTCCCAGAATACTCCCAGGAGTGTTACAGTGATTGTCACTGGAGTTACCTGCATCTCTCCTATCCATATCCAAAACAGGCACAAAAGTGCAAAGCAGGGTTCTGGAACCTCATCATAATCAGGATGAAAAGGAAGCTTACTTATGTGTGTGTGTGTGTGTGTGTGTGTGTGTGTGTGTGTGTGTATACTCCAATGTGGAGAAATACAGGAGAACAAATGAAATCACCCCTGTCATCATCAACATTTATGGTCAGAAACTTTTTGATTACACACTTGGCAGACATATAAAAAAGGACACCATTTTCAGATGGGTTCATTGTATCCATTACAATACAAAGTAGAAGTAGAATCATAGAAGCATAGAATAACTATGTATTTAAATCAAAGGGACCTTAATGCTTTCCCAGTATTGTCCTCTTTATTCTCCTAGAAAGGTCAGACACTCCTAGAGAGTAGTGGGGAAATGGGGTTCCTAATCCACTTGCTAATAAATTTAGACTAGACAAAGCACTGAGGAAAATGCAAGATACTATAAAGACAAAAGTAAAGAACTCAGACCTCTTCTTTTCTGTGTTGATTGATTAAACACAAATGGACACAGGAACACACACACACACACACAGAGGAGACAGAGTCAGTACTGCTCACTACAATGATTTCATAATTCCATGATTTAACTGTATGTGATTTAGAGGCAGCAACTGTAAATTCAGAGGTTGAATGAGTCTTCCCATGTAAAGTATATGTTTTTGTCTTCATAAGTAACACATACTTCACATCATTATACATTGTTTAGGTATTACTAATTTGTGCTATAGTATTAAAAGATACTACCTAGGTACACATCCCTGGGTGTGGTCCTGGAGTTTGTGTCTTCATTTAGGAAGCTGTAGACAAGCATTAGGAATTGAGATTAAATGAGTTGTATTTATAACATAAGGATTTTAAACTTTATGATCATTTTAGGCCTATTTCTAAGATTGTAAGCTTTATGATCATTTTAGGCCTATTTTTGTTTAAGATTGTAAGCTTTATGATCATTTTAGGCCTATTTTTGTTTAATAGTTTTCCATCAGCAGATTAATTTTATGTAACAATGAAAGCCAGTATATCATTAATTGAATAAGTGCATTCCAGTTAATTGTTTGCAGGAAAACAAAAATCCCCAAAGTGGAAGTAAACGTGTTATGTTTTACCAGCATGAAACACTCATTTCAATAAATCAAATTTAATCAACTTGATTTATCATTTATTTTTTAAAAGTATTTGCTTAGGATATGTCCTTATTACATTGCCTGTCAATGCAATCTAATGGAGTCCTACAGCAGCAAAAACAAATGACTCAGCTAATGAAAGAGTTTAAAACCTGGGCTTTGAGTCAGACAGACTAAGCTTCAAATTCTAAGCGAGTTACTTATTATCCATGTGACTTAGTCAGATCATTTAAATTCCCAGTGCATCAGTATCCTCATTCCAAAGAAAGGAGCTGGATGTACTTGCTTCGTGGACTTTTGTTCAGAGGCAGAGGATGTATTTGTTAGAGGATGCTTAGCATGGTACAAGGTACCTAGACTTACTGAAGTCTTGGCCATGTTTTATGAGCTACATATATACATGTATTTTCTCATTTAGTCATAATGTATACCGGTATCCCCATTTTGTAGATGAGAAACTTAAGCACAAAAAGATTCAATGATAAATGCCAAGTATTATTATTGTGCTTTTACATTTTTATTATCTGTCTTTTCCACTGTCTCTCGACACAGAAATGAATTTCTGTGGAAATACAGTGTAAAGAAATTCAACAAGTATATTCTTAGAAATGGATAATGCTAATTGGAAATAAAAAATTAACACAGATGTTAAAATCAAAATTATGTTCAATATCAAATCTTTGAATTCTTCTCCTGTGAGAGATGAGAAAACCATGTAGTAGAGAGAAAAAGAGCTTATGATCAAAATTAGGAATCCAAAATCCCAAACGAGACCAACAGAATTTGCACCCAAAGCCCCTCACCTACTGAAAGTGGCAACACTGAGTTAGGGAACGTCATAGTAACCAGTTTAGATTTCTTCAAGCAAGGCTGTGGGAAATGTTCATCAAGTCTCACTTTAATCTCCAGAGAACACTGTTCTGATACACTTCCTAAACACTCAGCCTTATAATGTACCTTCCATAACATATCTTGGCTGAGAAAATTATTTTCAAACCAACTTTTTCACCATAAGTCCAGTTCATATAACCAACATACGGTAAAATTTGACTACTGAAAGAGAATGCCAATTATTGTCCTTCAATATGCTACCCCAGCTTTCTAAAAGAGCTTTCTTACAAGGTCCAATGTGTTAGCCCTGTCATCTTCTTCATCCAAAATGACAAAGAGCCCTAAGATTTCTGAATCTTAATTAGAACAATCTATGTACACTTGTGATATATGGAGAATTATCAAAACTGGTAATTTAAGAATTAGCCCACATTTTTCAATGTCAGTTTGATCTAGCACTTACTATTTTGACAGTGTCCAATCATAATTGTATTTTTCTGTGTTTCTTCATGTGTTAATTTCCATCATTAAATTATTTCAATTAGCTCCCCCATTCACTCACATAATTTAATGAGTACAGTTTATACTAGAAATGCCCTGAATTTCATTAAAAATTGATTTTCAAATGTTGCTAAAATAAAAGTAACTGTATTAAAGCATACAGTCTATGCATGAGAAAATTTTCTCAATTTTTTGGCAATGCTTGGGATATTCAGTATTCTGAAGAATTTTATTATAAGGTGGTCCATGAGGAATTGAGAGTTAATTGTGTTAATATATGCTCTTTGCCTTGTCCTTAAAAACAAAATGTAAGAGTCGAATATAATGGTCCATGCCTATAATCCAAGGGAGACTGAGGCAGGAGGATTGGAAGTTTGAGCCCAGCCTGGCAACTTAGCAAGACCCTGTCTCAAAATAAAAAATAAAGGAGCTGGAGAATGTAGCTCAGTGTTAAGGCCCTGGATTCAATTCCCCATAAAGGGCGAGGTGGGGGGACAATGTAAAAAGAGTCAGCAAAATGGGATGTTTTCAGGCAAAGTTGACAAATTCTAGAATTTGAGAAAAATAACTTTTTATTTGCTTTCCTTAGTTAAACCCCCAATTTGGGAAGAGAGTATGCCACATTTATATGTATTAGATACTTGCCATTACTTATAAGGAATACCTAGTTTTTTAACTATTTCCTACAAGATTCATATGTCAAGAGGAAGAATATAGAATGTTTTGTAACATAACTGATAAGTTATAAATCTTTGTTATTTATCTGAAAAATCACATCTAATCATTTTTCCAATAAAATTCTCAGGAATGTCAGAGGGAAAATTACACCTACCATATCATAAAGCAATAAAAACTAGTAAGACACTTTAAATTGTTTATAACTTCTTAGGCTGATATCCACTGATACTAAAACATGGGCAACATAAGTTTTTAGGCTTGCCTAAATACTAGATGGTAGAGTAGGTCAATTTTACCCAAATTGGAAATAATCCTGTCATTAAAAGATACAGCAAATTTTTAAAAAATACTTGAAAATTTTAATTTTTGACTTATGAAATCGTCAAAAGTAAAAATCACTTTTGTTCTTTGTCACACACCGCCTGCGACTTACTGTCTTTACCGTGACTATTTGCAGGGCACTATGCCTGACTACACAGGAAAGTTTTCTTGTGATTCCTTTTTTTCCGTTTCCTTCAGCCAAATGCATTAACTGGTGTTTGCTTTGACATCAAGCCTGTCTGTATGTGATGATTTGGGAAAAGGAAAAGTAGATTTAAAGAAATGAAAATGTCCTGTCTTTCATCCCAACAATTATAGTGTGTAAATTATCTGGTCAGAAGGCAGCATATTCACAATAACTTGGAAGTTATTCACACAGGCACACACACACACACACACACTCTCTACACAAGCTAACGAAGAAGAAAGGGAAGGGAATGATAAAGGAATCTGTGAGTTTGTTACAAATGACTATACGGATCTGGACTGAGATTGGTCTTTTCCCTAAACGCAAAGGTAAATAGAATTGTTATCACATAAAAGTCAAGGCACAAAAGTTGCTCCAGCTTGCCAAGGAATTGAGGAAGCCTACCTGGGATTAAAAATAAATTTTGAAGCAAATGGAAGAGGTTTAGAACTAGAGCTATTTCACCTTCGTGAGATGACTTCCCAAGCTGAAAATGAGAAAGTCACCTAAAAATGTAGCACTAGTTGGATGGATGGTACAAAGCTTTCACAAAATTCGCCATTGTTTGTTACCCATTGACTGTGGTAAGAAAAACAGTGTCATTTAAATGTCTGCAAGGGACAGTCTAAAGAAAATTAATTCTCATCACAGCTAAAAAGCCACTGATTCCTCCTTTTCTGAAGCAGCTTAGCTTCCTGAAGGTCAAGGTCAGAGAAGCTTGCTGGGCAATGAGGCTTCCCCAGCAGAGTGAACAAATGTGTCTAGGTACTTCAGCGCAGCCCTGTTCACTAAGATTAAAATCTATTCAATATACTTTATTCAGTGTGTTTCAAAAACTTCATCCAGACACATTTAGTAGATGCAGAATTGTCTTGCACAAAAATTATACTTGTTTGCATAGCATATCCATTCTAAAATATGACTAAATGAGGTTTCCTGCAGCGTCTGCACTAGAAATAGTTCTGAATTCACTTGGCGCTCCTTTGCTGTTGCTCTTCAGTATCTTCAGGAAGATAATCTTTGTTCTAACCACTCTTAGCCACACAGACTGGTGGCCCTCTGCATCCCCTGGATACAGGGGTCTATGGACTGTATTGCTAATCTCGGGATTTTTTCAGCTAAACAGCAAGAAGTCCTTTGCCCCCAAAATGTATTGATTTTTTCTTTTTTTTTTTTTTTACTTTCACAATGGCATACTTCTGAGTCATTTTGGAATGTGAATTTCTACCTCCAATCTCTAGAACAAAAGCTCATATTGTATTCACACACAAAACCAGTAGGGTTTTTTTTCTCTCATTTAAGTAGGCAATTCAGGTAAGCCACAGTGATAAAATTAGTTGAACTAATCGGACCTGTACCACCAGCTGCCTTCTGATCATCTGAGAAACACTGATCTCTCTCTTGCCCTGACTTTCTCCACCTTGTCTCAGAGCATCTTAATTCTTCGAGATCTGTCCATTGCACACAAGTACATATGACCACCTTCGCAGTGAGGATCAATCTCATCACATCTTCCTGCCTCTCTTGGATCCCTCATCCCTCTCTCTCCTCTTCTTCTTGTCCCCTTTCCTTCCTCTGACTTCCTGTGCTATTCCATTCTCCATTCCTTCCTTGGTAACTCACTTAATAATTTAGGATTTCTTCTTCCTTTAATTTTCTCTCATGACAGAAACTGGTTATTACGATAGCACTGTCATATAATCTCATTTAACACCTGATTGCGCTTCTCTGAAAATCTCCATGAGTCGTCCTGTCCTCATCCACAGGAGCAACCCTCATTCATGTCTTTGTCATCTCTGTCCTGTTCACCCAACTGCCTGTCTTCAGCTCTGTCCTCTCTGCCCCTTTCTTCACAGACCAGGCAGACAGTGCTTAAAACCAAACAGAGCAGTCTCTCACTACTTAAAACCTTTTGAAAATCGAACCTCACCTGTAATTTAAAAGAGTACAGTTGCTATAGCAAACAATGTAGCAGTTCTTCTAAAAAATAAAACACAGGACTATGATCCTTTGATTCTGTTTCTGGGTATCTACCCAAAGGAACTAAAAACAGGGACTTAAACATATTTATTCACATTCGTAACAGAATTACAGTAGCAAAAAGACAGAAGTAATCCCAAGTGTTCATGAACCAATGGGTGAAACAAAAGGTGATATATATACAAATTGATTATCACTCAGTCCAAAAGGAAATTCTAACCCCTACTACAACATAGATGGACTTCAAAGATAGTACACTGAGTGAAACTGACCAGTCACAAAGCACAGGTATTGAAGGATTCCAGAGGTCCTACAGTAATCAGATTCATTGAGATGTAAAGTAAAATGATGGTTGCCAAGAACTGAGGTGAGAGAGGAATGGAGAGCTGGTGGTAGGATTTCAGTTTATTAAAATGGACGGTGGTAACGGCTAGTGTGAATGTGCTCCATGCTACTAAAGTGTACACTTAGAATGCCTTAAAAGAATACATTTTATGTTAAGTATATTTTGCCTGATAAATAAAGTTACCACTGCTATTAGGATAAAGTTCAAATTCTTCAAAAAGCTGTGGCCTACTCTGTTCTCCACTTCCCCAAGCACTGATCATGTTGTTCTCCACTTAGAAAGCACCATGTTGCCAGTCGATCTCTAACATTGTTAGAACAATCCAAAGCCGAAGGTACTTCTGTCTCCTTGGGGACCCCGGGGTTCTCTCTTCTCATGCCCCTACTCTACTGTCACAGTGAAATCTGAAAAGTTTACCCCAACATATCCCCGAGAGCGTGAAGACTTTCAAAGCAGAGCAATCTTCCCTTACTACAGAACTGATGCTTCATAAGATCAGTTAATTAATGGATTTTAGTCTGTACCATACAGACCACGATGCAAGACTCACTAGGTCTTCATTTTGCACTTTGTCCTCTCAAGTGAAGGGGTAACCAGATAGCTGCCTCAACATGAAGGGAACAGAGTTGTGAAATATCGGAATTCAGAATGTTTTCCTGTAAAGCTAAATTTCTAATGACACATAGACCTTTTGTTTTAGTAAATTTTGAAACTGAATGGCAAATATTAAGAATGAATAACATAATAGCTTTGATAGTTCCCAGTCACTCAAAGAAATGAGCATTCTGAGATACTACAGCACATCTCAAGTTCTATTACTGCTGGAGTCCGTCACTGTCCAATAAATTTCATCTTACAAATAGAAAGAACTATACATAGAACATCTGATGGATTTGCTCTAATTAACCTAAATAGAAAACAATGTGCACATGACTGGGAAATTTGACAGCTCATTAGCCCATTGTTTCTTCAACAGTGATATTCTCTTTAGAGGGAAGTTGTTCTAAACACATCACTAATCAACAAGGGTTTATCAAGCACCTATTATGTGTTCAAAACTATACTGGATCTCAAAGAGTTTATCTAAATGTCACAATCACTATCGAAGACATCCATAAAAGGAATAGTAAAGTTAAACTCTGGGCCTTTAATTTCCCAGGTAAACATTAACATAATTCTCCACATACAACAAAAGATATAAATTTAGCTGAACAACACTACAGAAAGTCAAGTTACAGCAAATTAGTATTCTGCCTGATTGAGCTATTTTAATATTAGCCTATAAGAAATTAAGGACTGGATTCAATGTCTCCATTGACCCATTGAGAGAGTTGTCTCTTTATACATAAGAAAACAAAACTCATAGTCTACCTTGTATATGGAACAATAAACAACCATGAGCTACGGCAGCAAAGGTCTGTATGGCCATATGTGTTATGGTGAAATGAGAACTGTTCTTTTCAGACTAGCCCTGTTACTAAAAACTGCTATATACTTTCAGGCTACTAAAGAAGGTATTCCATGTAAAAGACTTCCAAGGTGCTTGAAAATTGTTGAAAATTATTCACAGTTTAGTGGATGTCGCCTACCCCTGGGCAGGTAGCGGGGTCCTCAGACAACCAGCATCAGCCCACTTAGCTCCTCCCCTTTTTTCTCCTTCCTTAAAAAATAGCAAAATTTTGGGCAGAAGAAGTAGTTATCTGCTACCATCTCAAAGTACCAACATTAAAATGATTCCGAGTGACCTTTCTGCCCAGTGTTTAATACAACAAGGACAATTTGAGAGCGACAGACAGACAGGCAGACAGACTGTTACTTGGGGGATTTCTGTTTGCTGTGTTGTACATGATCTCTGCTGCTCCCACAGAGTGAGCTCACTACTTATTCTACTCAGTCCACTCTCTGAAGGTGTTTTCTTCCTGTACCCGCATGTGCCCAGAAACAGTGGATGTAATTCAATCGTAATAAAAGTTCCAACTTATTTCCACTCAGTAGAGTGATAGTCCAACCTGTTGGAAGTATTCGTTTATCGTTCCTTAAAGAAATGCTTTTGACATTCATTATAATGTAAGGGGACAATTTACTCGTTACTTAGCCAGATTTTGTGCTAATACTAATCATTTTGCATACATTGATTCAATCCTTGAAAACACCCAGTGAGTTTGGCCCACATCCCCATTTTCACTTCCGGAAGCCAAGATTTGGCGAGATTAATAAATTACACAAAACTATACATCTAGTAAGCAGAAGAGTTCGGGAAGATTCAAACTCAGATCTATACAACTCCAAATCTTTAATTATTTCAAGGCTTTCTTTCTGTCTACAAGTCAAGTTGCTCACTTCATTCATTTATTCATTCACCAAATACTATTGTATGTCTTATATTCAGTAAAGAATATTCTAAGCCTTTCATTATCTTACATCTCTCTTCTTAGTTCCATCCGTACAGCCCTTCTTTACAAACTACCTTAATTTCTTGACCATGCTCCCAAAATAGTCTCCCAGTTGGTCTTTTCTTAGCTACATCCCTGATCTACACAACTAGAATCTTCTGAGTTCTGGTCTTCTGATTGCTCTCAATGCCATCTCTGTCTTTACCTTTCCTCCATCCTCCTGTTTCCCTGGCATTGGACCTGGAATATTGTGGATGCTCTACAAGTACCTGTTAATGAAGACAAACATGGGAGGTGGACAAAAGTAAAAGTGGACAAACACAAACATGAATAATATGTGGTTCTTAACCCCAGCAAGGCTACCAAACAGAAGAAAGGAGGATGTCACACTTACTCTTATCACACAAAGAAAAAACTAAAGGTCATAATGATAAACAGTGTGGAAACCATCCCTGTGTGAATGTCATCTCTTCTCCTGCTCCTCCTGCCCCACAGGACCTAGATTGCATAACACCCCAAACTCTCACCAGAACCTCTGAAGGCTCAAGGGCACAGTGACTGCTTCTCAAAGGCAGGTCCAGTGGCCCGGAAAGAGGGCCGGTAGAAGAAAAAGAACATAATAGAAAGGTAATAGCACCAAAGGAAAAACTTGGAAGATGCCTAAATTTAGTAAGCAGAGAGGGGGAAAAGTAGAACTAAGAAAAGAGAGGTGGAGAGGAGAAGGACAGAAAAAAGAATCATTTGTTCAGTTCCTACAAAAATATTTACTGCATGCCCACCGTGTGCTAGGCACTGATCTAGATTCTGAAAATGTAGAAATGCAATAACAACATCAAAAAAAGACAAAACATCTGTTAATTAAACCCACAGCCTAGTGGAAGAAAAAGACTCAAAACAAGGTTGTTAAATATATCCTGTGTAAAATAGTGGAAAATGCTGTAAGTAAAAAAGGAGGCAGGTAAAGGAGAGAGAAGTGTCAGGGATGAGGGGTTTTGATGGTTCGACAGGTGACCAGGGAAAATCTCGTCTCAAGTAATGAATGAGAAGGCAGCCGCGTTGTGAGACCCTAAATCTGGAATCTCTGTGGCATGAGCCAGAAGAGCAAGGAGGCCGTGTGGCTGTATCAGGGTGAAGAAGAGGAATGGAGAAGAGAAGGAGGTGATGGTGTTGGCCATAGTACACACTGCGTTTTACTGAAGCGAGACAGAAAGCTTTGAGAGGGTTTTGAACAGAGAAGTGACATGACCTCCTTACAACGTAACACTGTCACTCTAGCTTCTCTCTCAATAATAAATACATGAAGAGAAAGAGTAGAAACAGACACACACAAAAAAACTAGTACAGTAATCCAAGCCAGAGGAGATAACTCACATAAGTGTGGTAAGGTTAGAAGTGGTGAAAATGCTCAAACTTTCAAGATGTTTGGAGGAAAAGCAAGTAGATTTTGCTTATGAACCAGATGTGAAGAAGGCAAGAAAGATTATTGTACCAAAGTGTGTGGCCTGAACGAGGAGGAGACTGGAGACACCACTGTAAGTAGGACTCGGTGATGGCATGTGAAGTTTGAAAGGCCAGAGAAGAGAGTGAGCTAGACAGTTTGCAGTCCCAGATTAAGAAGGAACTGAGGAGGACCACGTGAAATACGAGGAGAGTTTCACAAGAATGAAGTGGATGATCAGACCAAAAGCTGAAAACTGGCTAAAATGGTGACATTTAGCCAAGTCTCTTGAGTCTGGTTAAGGGTCAGCAGTTTGAGCTCAGCTACAAGGGACAGAATTCGGGCAGTAAGAGGTGCAAAGGGAAAGGCGGCATGAGACCACTGCGGTTGGATGAAGGGACAAAATACAACCCACCACGCCCTGCAAGTTCACCAGACAATGTCTCCTCACCATGAGTTCGGAGGCGTGTTGCTGGAAAACACCACGTGAGAACAAGGCAAGCAGGCTAGTGCATTAAATCCATGAAAAATTAGGAGGCAGGGACTCGCCACTAACATTTGATTAATTTACTTCATTAAAAAAGACATTTACACATAAAATAATGTACTACAGTTAATGGTCTCATTAAAATCTTTACTCACGAATTTGAAGAGGACCGCAGGGAGGAGGGAGAGAGCAGGCAGCAGGAAGGAGGGCCTGGTCTCCTGGTCTCCTTTTCCTTCCCAGGTCCAGGCAGGAGGAGTCCGAGAGGGCCTGCGCGTCCCTCGCCCTGTCCTTTACCTCTGTAACCATTCTCCGCAAATCACCCCTTGGGTCTTCCCAAGCATTTCACCAGCCACAGAGTACAGACAGTACTTGACTTACAAGTGACCATTTAGAATTTTTAAACTTTATAAATTTTTGACTTTACAATGCTGCAAAAGTAGTACGTATTCAGTAGAAACCCCACCTCAAATTTTGAATTTTAGTCCTTCCTAGCAGTCTGTGGCACACCCTCTTGAGATGCTGGGCAGCCTCAGCAAGCCTCAGCTTTCAGTCCGCCACACAGCCTTGAAGTGAACAAGCAACGCTCTACCTACCACTGTGCTGCTAAGCAAGGGAGCTTAGTGGGCCAAGTACATCGAGTGCATTTTCTACTTACGATGTTTACCGTTTACTGTGGAGCCATTGGGATATAACCCCACCATCAACTCAGGATCACGTGCCATTGTTTTTAAATTATTTTTGCTGTGTGTGTGTGTGTGTGTGTGTGTGTGTGTGTGTGTGTGCGTGTGTGCGCGCACGCGCTCGCATGTGTTAATACAAAACATCCAAAAGGAGGGTCAGTTCACACCTGATTCCATACTACTGTGATAAGTTTGTGGAGGAGTTAGGGTGACAGTGTAAGTTGGAATAGAGGACGGAAAGGAGGAAAAAAATGTTATTGGCCTTAAGGGGAAGCAGGTTGGGATGATGTGTAAAAGTAGAGACTCCTAAGCATTAATGGCAACACCCAAGTACCAGAAACTGTGATGGGGCGAGGGGGAGATGCACATGGAGATCAAGCTTTCCTTTCATGTTTGCAAATTGTAAGCTCCAAGCAAGCATCACCATGTAGACTAGAACAGGGAACAGTATTTCACCAATATTCACGTGAGTCATGATTAAACTCTGCATAGCAAAGCTTCTACCTCAAGTCTTATTTCAGCACTAGTAATAATGATGTGGCATTCAGGGATAAGTTTCATTTTACTTTCTTCCTTGGGAAATTATTATTTAAAGTATTAAATTATTTTTTAGAACTTTCTGAGATTATGGATTTGGATACAATTGCAAAAGTTAATAAATGCAGTGTGCCTTTACTCAGGGACCCTTTCTCCCAGTGGTAACATCTTTGAAAATATACCTCTATATCAGAACCAGAATATTGGCATTAAAACTGTCAAGATATAAGTTGCCATCACCGTATAAGTTGCTCTTTACATCCACACACTTTTCTCTCTTGCTTCCTAATCCCCTCTTTAAACCCTGGCAACCAGTGATATATTCCCCATTTCTAGGATTTTGTCATTTTGAAAAAATTATATAAATGGAAACACACAGTATATAACCTTTTGGGATACATAATTCTTTACATAATTCTCTGGAGATTCTTCCAGGTTATTGCATGTATTAATAGTTCATTGCTTTTCATTGCTCAGTATTCCATGGTATGGATATGTAACACTTTGTTTCACTATTCATCGCCTGACAAACATCTGAGTTTTTTATGGTGTGGAGCTTTATAAATAAAGCTGCTATCAATATTCTGGTACAGGTTTTTTTTTTTTTTAATGAATAGAATCTTCATTTATCTGGAACAAATGCCCATGACTATTAACTTCAGAGGCACATGGTATTTGAATGTTTAGTTTCTTAAACGACAGCCTATTTTCCAGACTGGCTGTACCATTTTGTATCCCATAGCAATGTCAGTGATTTGCTTTCTTTGTGTCCTTGCCAGCATTTGGATTCGTCACTTCTTTTTTTTTATTTGAATCATTCTGATGGGTGTGTAGTGATAACTCTTTGTTGTTTCAATTTGTATTTTCCTTTTGGCCAATGATGTAAAACATCTTTTCATGTGCTTATTTAATATCTGATCCGTATATCTTCTTTCTGAGATGTCTCTCTGTGTCTTTTAGATACTTAATAACTGGATATTTTTGGTTTGGGATTTTTTACTTGTTTAGTTGTGTTTTTACCGTCGAGATTTAAAAGTTCTTTATATATTCTAGGTACTAGTTCTTCATGGAATATGTAGGTAGTAAAAATTTTTCTTCCAATTCAGAGCTTACTTCTCATCCTTTTTGGGATATTTTATAGAACAAATTCTTTCACTTTCTATAAAATACCATTTACCAATTTTTCCTTCTATGAATTGTGGTTTTGGTGCCATGTCTGAGAACCATTTCTTTTTCCATAGACTCTGAAATTTTCTCTTATGTTTTTCTCTAAAACCTTCACAGTTTTATGTATTGAATTTAAGCCTGTGATCTGTTTTGAATTAATTTTTGTGTGCGGCATGAGATTTAGGTCAAAGTATTTTTTTTTCTTCTGATGTGCAATTGCTCTCACACGATTTGTTGAAAAAGGTATCTTTCTTCCATTGAATGTTTTTGCATCAGTGTCAAAAAATCAATTGAGTTTGTTAGCATGAGTCTAATCTGGGCTCTCTGTTCCATCTCATTGATCTATGTGTCTGTTGCTCAGCCAATATCACAGTTTTGATTCTTCGAGCTGTGTAACAAGTCTTACAATCGGTTTTACGGATTCTTCCCATTATATTCTTCTTCAGAATTTTACATTCTAGCTTCTTTACTATTCCACATACATTTTAGAATAATACCGACTATATCTACTGAAAACAGAAACCAAACTAACAATCAAATCTACCTGTAGTTTTTATAGGAATCTCAACTCATAGAAAATTGACATCTTTATTATGTTGTCTTACAATCTTTAAGCACACCAAGTCTCTGTCAGTTTTGCCTTACATAGTTTACAGTTCTGTACATAAATCCACACACAGAATTATTACAGCTTCTTGGTGGATCAACTCTTCTTTTATCATTGTATAATATCCCTCTCTGTTTCTGGCACATTCCTTTGCTTTGAAATCTACTCA
The DNA here is from genome assembly GCA_004026905.1 of Hystrix cristata. Taxonomy (NCBI): domain Eukaryota; kingdom Metazoa; phylum Chordata; class Mammalia; order Rodentia; family Hystricidae; genus Hystrix; species Hystrix cristata. The sequence continues at coordinate 56,740 of PVJO010006431.1, forward strand.
CAGTATATTAACACAGCCTTTCCCCCTTTCCCTTGAGTAAAGTTTGCCTTATAAATCTCTTTTTATTATTTCATTTTCATTATATCTTTATTGCTATATTTTAAGTGAATTCATTGTAGACAGTAGATAATTGAGGCATTCTTTTCTATTTGACCTGCCAATATCTGTCTTTTCATCCACGTATTTAGATCATATACATTTAATGTAATTATTGATGTGGTACGTTTTAAGTCTGGCATTTTATTTTTCATTTTCTGTTCTGTTTTGCATTTCTCTATTTTCTTTCTTTCCCTCCTATGAGTTACTAAAACATTCTTTAGATTTCCATTAGTTTATAGTGTTTTCAAGTGCACTTTTTGTATAGCGTTTATAATGTTTGTTCTAAGTATGATGCTATCTGTGTTTATCTTATAATAATCTACAGTACCATCATTTTACCAGTATGAGCAACATATAGAAACTTTACCTCTCTCGATGTCCTCGTACTATAATCTCCATTCATAATATAATTGTCTTAGTTTTCTCTATATGCACTTAGAATTACATAAAATACAATTGTCATTTTTACTTCAACTGCCACGTGTAATTTAGAAACTTAAAAGGAGGAAAAGCCTACTGCACCAAGTGTGTTTGTTTTTACTGTGTTCGTTTTCCTTCTTGATGTCCCAATATTTTCTCTTTAGAGAATTTCCTTTAGCCATTCTTTTAGGCTAGCTTTGTTTCTGGCAAATGCTCTCTGTTTTTATTCAACTGAAATAGCCTTATTTTCCCCTTCATTCCTTAAGGATATTTTCATTGGTTGTAGCATATTGATGACAGTTATTTTCTTTCAGTGACTAAAAAATATCTTGCCACTTCTTCTGGCTTTCATAGTTTCTATTGAGACATCTAGTCATTCTAATCATTTTCCCTACACATAAATTATCATTATTCTCTGGCTGCTTTCAGGATGTTTTCTATTGTCTTTAATTTTCAGATGCTAAATTAGTGTGGTTTGTCACAGATTTCTTTGGATTTATTCTGTAGGTTTGTGTTGCTTGCAAATTTTATGGCATTTTACACTATTAATTATTTGAGCACCTTTTGAGTACCACCCTTTTTCTCCCATCATCTGCTATTCAAATGAAACGTGTTACATCTTTTTTCATAGTCCCACATGTCCCTGAGGCCCTCTACTTTTGTTTGCTTTTTTCTAGTCTATTTCTTTTGGTTGCTCAGTTTTAATACTTTCTATCCTATATTTCAGGCATTCATTCCTTTGTCCTTTCTATTGTACAAGTGAGAACATCCATCAAGCTATTTATTCTGGTTATTGTATTTTTCATTTCTAAAATTTCTGTTTGTTTCTTCTCTACGTTTTCTGTTTCTTTTCTGGTGCTTTCTCTTCTTTCCCATTTGTTTCAAGTGTGTTTGTAATTGCTTATTGAAGCATTTTTATCATGGCTACTTTTAAACCTTTGTCAGCTAAATCTAACATCTATGTCATCCAAGTGTTTTTATTGAAATCTATGCATTTTTGCCTTATTACAGGACTCTGAACCTTGACTAAAACTTCTGTTTTAGCTTACCTCTCCTCCTGCCACTATGCCAAGGGAACAGAGGTGGGTCTACTTCATTACTGCCAGATGGAAGTGGGATCCTGTGATCCCCGCTCAGACTCCTTTGATGCAGGAGGTGGGCCCCTCTTTTGTGCTGTCTGGAGGCAGAAGTTATATATTGCCAGGCAACCTCCACTGACTCTATGTTGAGAGTGGCCTCATGTCCACTAGGGAAAGTCTTGCCTCTCATCATTCCCTCCTCTGAAAGCAGCATGGCAGATAGGTGAAGGGACACCTCAGTGATGCAAGGTGGACTTAGAGCTTTGTGAGGTTCCCCACTCAGCCTCTGTTCCCCGAGTGAGAATGAAGTCATCATGTCTTCTGTAGTCCTGTCCAGAGTACTACAGATATCATAACTTTTTTTTTTCTTTCTAGACTGCCTCTTTCCTGATCCTTTGAGTAGTGTAGAGAAATTTGACTTCTGTGGGGATATTTTAAAATATTCTTTCTTAATGTGCTATTGCCATTTCTGAATTCCCAAATTGTTCATCTGCAAATCTGGACTAGATGAGACAAAAATCCCCAGAGAAGTAATCAACAGGTTAACCTCAGATTCTGGTCCCTTAGACTGTCTGCCTTCTTCCCCCCACATTTCAGAGTCTTCCGTGTTTATTTTCTATGATTTCCAGGAATTTTAGTTGTACTTACCAGGAAGGATAAGGAAAATACTTCTACTCTACCTTCTCAGCAGAAGTCTGTTTTCATTTATTTTTTAAAAATATTTTACTTATCAGTCAATTATTATACTTCCTACAACAGTGATATCAAGAAGAAAAACTTCCTCAGGTTGTCCATTTCAGTAAACAATCATCAATTCTTTTACCCTTGACTCATGGTTTTTTTTTATTTTCACAGAGCTTTCATCAACTCCTCAGGATCCCCCCACAGTGTGTGCTCACATGTGGGCACATGTATGTATCTGGTGGTAAACAATTCTAACTCATCCTGAGTACTGTATTTAGCACCAACAGCTTTTGGAATGAGTGAGGACCCTAAAGAGCCCAATATCTGATGTTCTTCAAATAGTTCCAAAATGGCAACTGGACCGCCCTCAGAGGACTTTGAACCTCAGAGGCAGCCATCATACCACCCACCTACCCCCACTCATCCCCTGGTCTACTCTGGCTTCCATTAAGAAAGAGAGGTGGTGCTGGAACTTGAAGGATCTTAACCTTAGGAAGCTCAACGTCTAATTCTGACCCTGGACTTAGGCATCAACAGTCACCTGTTGCTCCCTACAATGGCCCATGTCCTATGCAGAGTAAACCCATGTTCCTCAGTGATGATACAGGTCAGGAATGTGCTTCGTCAGCCAGGTGATGGAGATTTGTAGTGTTTGCTTTTCAGTTCAGATGACTGGCCAGAATCCAATTCATTTCTTCACATCAGCTCTTCTTCCTATAAGTTTCAAGAACTTCAATTTAGCATTCAGATGAGCTCTTTTCTTTCTGCTTCATTTTTCAACAACCTAGCTGTTGTCACTTCGTGCTTTTCTAGCACTCTATGTAAAAAAACACGAAAGGTAGCATCTAAGTGTATCTTATATTAACACCAGAAAAACTTTGGGGAAAACTAAATTTTGCAAAGCAAAATATCTCAGCTTTTCACTGATGCCTCCACCACAGGATTGTTTCACAGGATTGTTTTGTTGTTTATCCTTCCAAATGGCCTCGTACTTTGTGTAGGAGTCACTTTCCCTGCAATTCTGCTCCTTAACCCTCCCCCACTTCTGTGAAAAAGACATCTTGGGAACTATTTGGCAAAAGTTGGGAACTATTTGGCAGCCCTTGTGTTTGCAGGACCTAGTTCACAATTGTCAAGACGAAAGAGGAAAAAATTTTGTCTTTCATTTTATCTTCCTAAATCTGTCCCTGTTCTTGCTATGACATCATTTTAGAATTATATTGTAAAAAACACAGGTCCACCTGGTTACTATCTTTTGGCAAATTTAAATTCTTGAGTAGATGAGGTAAATGAAACAGGCTGGGGAAAATCAGCAAACTCTGGCTCAGTATCATTTGTTTCTCTGTGGTTGCTGTCAAAGTTTAAAGAGGTCAGATATAAATGCAAAATACACAAAACACTAGCAAGTTGGAATCTCTCATGATTGTTGAGTCCAGAGAACCTAGTATTTCTTAGCACGATCTCATATAACTACCTCACAAGGAAGGAGGAAGAGGAGATGCAAAATTGCCACTAAATCCATTTGCCAACCTACACTGGAAATATATGGCAAATGAAAGACTAGGGTGGGAAGGGAAGAAATCTTGAGAAGAAAGAGGATAGACGTGGAATTCTTCTGAATGCCTTTGAATTCAACATTCCTCTGTCCAAAGGAAGGCTAACAATATAAAATAGGACTTTAGGAAGAGAGATAGAAGGGAGAACCATACTAAAATTTAGCACATTCTAAGAGACCAGATGTGATCTTTAATAATTAGAGCTTCAAATTTAGCAGAGTTCGAAGGAGTCAAGCTAGCACCTAGTTTGGTCTATAGCTTTCCAAATAAACACTAGGCAGGTGATGAAATAGAATGGATAAACTAGCTCCCTATAGCATTTACCTTTGGTTTTATGTGCTACACAAACTACCAGAGGAAAGAACATTTGCAAAAAACAAAATGAATAAGCCCAGAACAACTTGGAAAGGATATCTAAGTCTTGAACTGGTCCAAACTGGAACTCCTAGGAGGTGTCTGTGCTGCCTCATACAGACAAATCAAAAATCCATGCACTTTGCAATAGGCAGCCAAATTGTGCATCCTGCCTCCAGCAGATAAGCCTTTACAGTTGTACGAGGCTGTCTAGCAGGTAAAAGGAAAACCACTGACCCCACTGAGCAACCCACAATGTAACCAGGACATGAAAATACCAGATGGATTGAAAGTGACAGACCTAATAGGCAACTTCCAGAATCTGCATGAACCTAATTGCAGAAAATCCTTAGTGCAGCTGCTTCTATTTACTTCCTCAAATCCTTAAGCCAAACAACCTAGATCAGAGAGTCTCAGCATGCTCTTGAACTGCCCAGGCCATTTTAAATGTGCCTTCGGATTTATGTGATCCATGGCTCCAATTAGGAATTATTCAGGGACGTTTCCAATATTCTGCAGGGAGGAGTGTCAGTTAGGGATTTGGGTTGTGTTTGGCCTTTATTGTTTATGTTTTCAATTCTTCCCTCACTCATATGTCTTAAAATAAACTGCTACATATTTTCAACTAATGAAATAATAATGATCAAATGTCTTGAATCTCAGTGTGGTTATATATGATTAAGTAAAATAGAACATACTTTTACTGAGAAATATGTAGCTCCTCAGAATTAGACACACTAAAGGATTTGAGGTTCTGTTTAACTTTGTTTCTCATGATTTTCCCTGCACGTTTAATTCCCTTTCACAAATAACATCATGTTCTAGAAGAAACAGGAGGCGGTTATAATGAGAAGTAAAGGACTCAATATGACTGTGTTTTTTGAGTAAACTGTCCTAGTTCCAGCAATTTTGACATTTGTTTCAGTGTACCTCCCAAACACTTATGCACACATGCATGCATACACGTGCGCGCGCACGCGCGCGCACACACACACACACACACACACACACAAATTCTAACCTTTCACGTGTTCTGAATAGAACCTTTGGGAGATGATTAAATCACGAGAGTGGAGCCCTTCTGAGTGGGATTAGCAACCCTATAAAAAGCGTCCAAGGAACTCATTTGCCCCTTCCACCGAGTAAGGTTATGGTAAGAAGATGGCCATTTGTGAACCAGGAATCTGATCCTGCCCAGACACCAACTCAGCCAGCATCTCAATCTTGGACTTCCAGACTCTAGAACTATGAGTGGTAAACTTGCATTGTCTGCATGCTGTCCATTCTATGGCACCTTAATAGTACATTGATACAGCAACCCAAATAACCTAGCCAACATTATTCTATAGAATAATTTCCATACTTCCCTACAAAGAGAACTTGCCCTCTCAGGAGTAATCTGTGACTCTACTGTCATGCTTTCCCCAGCAGCCCCTTTGAGAACAACCACGTGTCCTGCGGAGCCAATGTCTGCAAGGGCGCCACTGTGTGACCAAGGAGTACTCTGGCTCCTGAGCAGATCTGTTCTTGTCTGTTCATCATACTACTAGCCTGGCCCTGGTCATAGGAGAGAAATTATACTGATCTGAACCCCAATCACATATAATATCAATACATTAGATCTTGCTTAGTTGAGACTTCATTTGAGTGGTGACCCTTCCAGATGTTCATTTTATCATGACATTCTCTTCTTAGTCACAAACCTTTAAATGCTGTTATCCTGAAGAAAGATTAGACGTTTTCTCTGAGACAAAGTCATCCTTTAATACTTGAATCAGAATGTCAGGATTTCTAGCCCCTTGTAGAACTGTCCGCCAGCTGAGAGAAGACTGTAGCAATGCAGTACTTATTTTAGGTTGTACTATTTCCATGGTCTTGTTTGCTAAATCAAAGCCTGAAAAGCATGGGAATGAAGGAAAGGAGACAAAACATAGTGATACCTTTTACGTTTATTTTTGCTTTACCAAAAAAGTTTCTCTTCCTCAAGGCAATATTCCATCAAATATATTCATTGATTCATTCATTCACTTACCAGATACTTTCTGGCACTGACAATATGCCAGGCTGTGTTCCTGTCACTGAAGGGATAAACAGTGCACAAGATGAGTAAAACTCTGGCTGTCTTGGGGTTTATGTTCCAACAGTAGGAAAAAGTATCAAGCAAATACGTGAATAACAAATTGTCTGATGGTGCCATGTGTCATAAAGAAAGTAGAGCAATCCGAGAATGGGAGTGCTGGGCAGTGTAATGACCGCTCTAGATTACGTCTGCAGAGGTGCCCTCTAAGCAGACACCCTGTCTCAAAAATAAAAAGGGTTGTGGATGTAGGTTAGTGTGAAGGCCCTGGATTCAATCCCTAGTACACACACACACACACACACACACACACACACACACACACACCCCGAAGGTACTATTTTATATATTACTCTGACTGTTATTTGGAGAATAAACTGCAGAGGAGAGAAAGAGTAGGGAAAGAAGACCAAAATATGATACAGAAGTAAGTGGGGCCCTGCAGCCCATGGGGCCCATTCCCAGGAGGCCACACAGGCAGTGGCTATCCACACACCTCTGAAGCTTCCCTCATAAGCTTTGATGCTAGTTTCACCATGAGACCTGGGATGCATTTGTCACCCTATCTATCCCTCAGTTTCTTCAACTATAAGACAGGAATAATAATATCACCTTCCCGAAGGGTCTTTGTAAGAATCAAATGAGTAAATATATGTAAACCACTACCAGCAATCTGTAGCACACAGAAAGACCCATGTAAAAGCCTGCTATTATTGTCCTTTATGGAGGTTAATGATTCACATTCATTGTCCGTCTTTTCAGATTGATTAAAGATTTTGAAATGCAGGAATCAGTGTTCTTCTTTTTGCCAAAGGGTCAACAAAAGATTGCAAAGTCATGGCAGCAATAGGTATCTGTTGAAATGAGTATTGTCAGGGTATCAAAACAGGATACTTCTGAAAGACCACAGGAGTCCTGCAAAGTTACCCTCATTTATCTTTTTGGTTATTACATATTTTTATAAACTGACCAATTCCCTACTCTATGGTATAAGTGAAAGAATCAATTTAAGAAGCCTCTGTGATTAAACAACATAGGCCTCTGTCCTATAATAGGAACTCCACAAATATTTGTGCTGCTGATGACATCTATAGTAACAAAAATTGGAATGCATAGTACCCTGTGGCAACAGCTTCATACCTTGACAATGGCAAAATATGATTTCTCTAACTGGCAGGGCCTGTGTAACACAAGACCTCGCTTATTCTAAAAGTTCCTTTGGGAACGCTTAACAGGATCAATTAAAGACATTTGGTTTCCACTGTTTTGGCAGATCCCCCCTCCTGTTAAACCACAGTTCTCTCTTTAGTTCCTCTTTTGAATTTCCTTTGGTCTGAGAAGATTGAAAGATCAGCTATTAGTCTTTGTGGGTGGCCAAGTCAACAATCTGGCCTCCATCCCAGGCTTAAAAGAAGTACGCTTGTGATGATTTTAGCAGCCTCCCTCACGAGAAGCTGCCTATGGCCTCAGTCAGAGTCCTGCAGTTCAGTGATTTATCTAATACCACAAAAAAAGGTGAAGGTGCTTGTTTTCTGAAAATACATCAGGCCATTCATGTCATCCATGCTTTCCTTTCCTGCTCTTTCAGAGTGATGCACAGTGATAAGCAATGTCAGTAAAGGATTCAAGTTAAAGACTAATACTAGACCAAAATCTACAAAACTTAACTGTATGCAAGACACTGGAAATTTTTGTCTTTTTTTCTCATGAATTTGCTGATGTAGTGAAGAAATCTCATCACCATATCGAATCTAATCATGGAAGGTTGAGGAATGTTACAACCAGATTATCCTCACATCTGGTCCCACAACGGCTGATTTGTGGAAAGAGCAGCACGACCTTTATCCTGATATGATCAACATATTAGGGTCACAAGATTTCCTTCAGTCATTGTCTATTTTAAAGGGTTTTAAAGGAGGAACATGGAATCTATCAACTCATAAGAGCAATTACTTTTGTCCATGTAAGTAAAATCATCCTTTCTTGCCTACAATAAAATGTGAGAGAGAAAACCATGAACATCAAAAGGGTAATACCAAAATCTCACTTCTTACGGCTTCAATTTTTTAGCAGAGCTGCCCACACATAATAGGAAGTTTAAATTGCAGTAAAAGAGCCAAGATGGCTACATTGTTTATGCAGAAGAGGTGTCCCGCGTCTCTAAATCACGAAGTGTTGACTTTCTTTAAGGACGTTCAATTTTTAAAAATACGATCTCTCAGAATTCATTTTGCTACAGGCCCCACCATATTCTACACTGGCTCCAAAGAAGGGACAAAAGTAATGCACAGGAGGACAACTTCAGTTCTCCCTCTAACAGCAGCCCTCCTACTGACCATCACCTCCTCCAGCACTCTATAACCATTCACTCCTGGGGGTTCGGACAGGTTCATTCATATTCTTTTCCAAGCACACAGAACTCCTGAGGGTTTTAGAAACTGTTAGCCTTAGAGCCTCAGTAAATAAACAGTTCTTGATTACTCAAGAATGAGAGATGGAACTCAGCTTGGAATGGTAGAAATGGAGATGTTTGCAGAGAGAACTGGCCCTCGATTAGAGTTAGTTGGCCTCACTCATCCACCCGTAGAATTTGTTTTCAATAGGTCAGCCACACATATAACTGACTTACTGATGAATGATCCGTTGGATTAAATACCCCTTTTGAGATGAGTTAATAGTTATTGAGGAGTATCTGGGGGCCCAGAGTAATTGAGGTGAGGTAGAAAATAAAGAAAAATAACAGACAGGGGTCCTGCTCATCAGGGACTGGACAATAGCATAGGAAGTAACAAACACAAAGCAGAATGTGATGAAGTTTCGGAAGCCTCCTGCTCAGAAAATCCTCCCTGCATGTGCTCAGGGCTTTTAGAGCGGGGCCTTGGGAGAGAGGTGGTTGAGGTTGGATTTACACCTAGTGAGGTCTTGATGTGGGTGCTAATAATTGAAGGGCAGAGCACTGGCAGCAGATGGTTTCCAAATGCTCCACCCAATTAAACAAATAAGTAGACATTGTTTATTCTGTGGATTAAACAGAAAAACAAGGACTCATGAACACCAGTGCCAACTCCTGATACCACTATCGGGTGGCTACGGGTGTGATCCACATAGTTGCTCTCTAATCAATCTTACTCTCCCTCCATTTCCTCATCAATGAAATTGGCATAGCCCCTGGCAGCCTTGCAAACACAGCTAATTAACCTTTATGACAAACGAGGAATTATATAACAGGTTATGTAAATGCATAATGCCAGCAAGAACCAAAATGCTTTGCCTGTGGCATTTTGACTTGAAAGGAAATCTGAAAATACAAAAGAAAAAGTACACCAAGTAATGTAAGAGCTACTAAGGCCAGAGTACTGAGCAAGTGAAACCCTCTAAGAGCTCTCCGCAGGAAGGCTGAGTGCCACAGTGGCGTCTAAGAACATTTTGTAAACATGGTACTAAGTTCTCACAAATTGTTCTAAGGCTGCCAACCTGAGAAAATAAGCGATTACGGTAGGTGCTAAAAATGTCGTATTCATAAAATAACATCTTCCCCCATCCTCTGTTGGGGTCATAATATTTGTCTTAATTGCTTTGACTTAAGGTCATTCATTTGAAATCTGACTCTCTTACATCATTCGCTAACCTAAATATAAAGTAGTTGGACATTTATATTTAATAATGGGGGGAAATGAGTGTGCTACAATCTGGTAAAAGAAATCAAATGACCTTGAGGAAGCAAACAGAATCATTTGAATTCAAAGAATTCTTTTTAGCACCGTGTCCCACTGTGTCTCGCTAATACTCTATTATTATCACTGTTAACTTCCCTAGAAACGAAAAATGGGGGAAATGTTGCAGAGGGAATCCATTACTCATCAAGGTCACGGTGCTAGCTAGCTAAGCTGGAAAAACCTGGAGTCAGAAGCCAGAAACTTGAGCCTCCAATTTTTGTCACTTAGTAGCTCTTTGGGCTTTGATCAGTCAAGTTACCAGTTTCCTCCTCTGAAAAGTGATATAGATAGACGATAGATAGATAGATAGATAGATAGATAGATAGATAGATAGATAGATAGATAGATGGTCTTTCATAAATGCTAAAGTGTGATATTTCCCACTGAATATCTCTGAAGTAAGGAAACATTTTAACATTTGATGATGCGACTTAATTGGTAGCATTTATGCTTGCTGAGTTACCAATGAAATAATGATGTATCTTAAAATCTATGAGCCTTAGATTTCTTTTTAAAAGGCATAATAATAAGCCAGCTCTGAGAAGTATATGTGAGTGTGCTATACACACGGGAAGGATGTGCGGGCAAATTACGAGATTGGGGTAGCAACTCTCACTAAAGAGCTGCCTTTGGAGACCGTGATATGCTAGATGGATGAGAAGCTCACTTTCGAAAATACTCATATTTGGGTTGAGTCCTAACTTTAGGAATGCATGATTATTAAATATGACAATTTTAATATATCTAGCCAAGAGTATGGAATAGGCATTGCTAGGTCAGGGCAAACAAAACGATCAGAAGTTTGATGGGATGTATCTCAGAAGTCTATTATTTAAATCCATATTAGCTTGTCATCTTGGTATTTTTGACAAGCACATGTAAGGATTTTTGACACTAAGGAGGTTTCCAATATACTTTTACTATATAAAAAATAAATGTAAAATACATAACTGTGTTTCTAAATTGCTACTGTTTATTTTAAGAAATAAAACATTCATCATCTTAAAATCCTGCACTTCTGTACACTGATTGCTGTGTGCTAAGGGTGAGGGGAGCAGCAAATTACAGTCGTTTCGAGAGCATAGATAAAGTGCAGCTGGTTTTTAGTTCAGCTTCTACAACATCCGTGGTGGAATTCAGAATCTACTGTGGGCTGGCTTTTCTCCTTTTACTGGCAAAGGAAATACTGCCTTAATTACCCTCAGGGGTTCTGAGTAAATTATGTCTATAGATCTATAGAGAAAGAAGATGGCAGGAAATACTCAGCATCATTTTCTAAAATGTAAAAATCACCTTCCCTGAGTTTGCCATCTCTCCCCAACCCCTTGTGTCCCCGGGAGTTCGGAAGGAAGACAAGTCTCTTCCTGGTCCTGCAACACCCTACTCATCTCATAGCCGTCTCTCGGCCCGGTCTGCTCCTTTGCCATGGTGGAGCAAGCCTGTCCTCTGCAGGCTGAGCTAACTCCTCATTCTCCTCCCACATCTCCTGCCAGCATTTCCAGCCTTGGAGAGAACAGGATCTTGCACATCGCCCTCACCCATCTCTAACTGCGAATGCTCCCGGAAGAGATGTATGGAAACAACCGTATGAGAACTTATTCATATTTTTCTCTCCATGAAATAAGGTCCAACAACATAATTTTATCTAGCATTCATTAAGAATTTACCACTTACCTTATTTGCTTTTTATTTTTGCCTCTTTTTAAAATTTTTTCAGTTTTTATTTTTTATCAGTACATCTTTGCATTATGGAATAATAACATTCCTTGTGTGAAGTCTGTATATGTACATTACACGTCTCAATTCTTTCTTCATCCCCTTTTCCTCCATCTCTTGATCCCTTTCCCATTTGAATAAGATCTATTTCCCTACTTCCTATTATTTACCTTTTATTCTGCTCTTATTTAGATTTTGAATTTCTCATGTAAGAGATATCATGCAATATTTAAACTTGTGTGCTAGTTACCTTATTTAGATCCCTCACAACCACTGTGAGTGTAGGGGGATTGAATCCAGGGCCTTCACAATGAGCTACATCCCTAGCCCATTTTTATTTTTATTTTCATTTTATTTTATTTATTTAGAGACAGTCTAGCTAAGTTGCCCAGGCTGGACTCAAACCTGCAGTCCTCCTGCCTCAGCCTCCCAGAGTACTGGGATTACACATGTGCATCACCGTGTCCAGATTAGGAGTGGTCTTCAAGTTGTAGTGTGACTACAACTTGAAGAGAACTGAGCCTAAATGGGAGGCATGAGGCAGTGGGGCCTGGGGGTGAAGAAATAGGAAGTGGCATCAGTTTGCGCCTAAACCCCGGCTGTCTGGTGCCAGAGCCCACACTTTTAACCTGCTGAATCATGTTTGCTTTTCTGGTATGAGAATTTGGGGCACGAGGAACAGAAAGCATAGCATGGAAAACAAGAAGGTTGTGACTTGTTCACCATCCTGCCCTGGGTCAGCTCAGCTCCTGTAATAAGAAATAGGATATTTTGACATACGATTTTCTCCTAAAGTTCAGGCTGGCACCAGACACAAGTTTACATTTGAAACCTGGATTCCCTAGTTGAGTGCATTAAAGAATAGGCCGGAGCTAATGTCCGATCGCCTTGTGGAATGAGCCCAGTTTTAGGAAGGGATTTTGATTGGCAGCTTTAAAAGGGTAGACAAAGACAGTAGTGATCAGAGCATGGTCTTACCGGGTGCAGAGACGCCACCATGGCTCTCGATGAGAGTTCTGAAGCTTTTCCAAAAGCAGTCCCACTCTGGCAATTATGTGGGAGACGTTTGCACTTTGCAAAGAGCTAGCAATCCTGCTGAGGAATTATGCAGTTAATGTGCTAGAAAATCCTTTATAAAATGCCATTTCCTTTTTGAGCTTTCCAACCTCCCACACCTGTGCTTTGCCAGTTTCTTGTATAAATACAATGGCCTCACTGGCACTGTTGGATTTCATTTCCATTGAAAAAGTGACAAACCATGTCATAACCACCCACCATCGCCATGAAACCCACTCAGCTGTCTGGACACCTCAATCAGGTTTAGCATCTCCTTCATGTCACCAAGAGACCAGGTGGCTCCTGAGCAATGATGCCAAACCCACCTTCTACCATCACCCTTAAATTATGCTTCCTTTGCTCTAGCTTCTCAATCTTTCCCTTTCTTTTCAATCTAACTGGCATCCTATGACAAAGAACAGGTTGTCTTTAGCCTAAACTCCCAAGAGTTGTGTGTTTGCAACCTTTGTAGCTGACCAAATCTGAAACAGTGATAAAAGAAATGTAGACAGCATGAGGCTATGTTTTTTCTTCTGGCTGTGACACTGTGTTCCTTGGACAAGTTGCTTAACTTATCTGGACTCTGGGCTCCTGGTTAGTGAGCTAGGCTTATTTAGTATTATGATTCTATAATCCCAACACTACAGGAGTGGAAATTCTCATTATCTTGGACTGCAGAGCAGTAATCAAGCCTTAGTAAAATTCTTAATTAAGCACTAAGTGCTGATGCACAGAATCTGAAAGAAGCTAATGTCTGCACCTAACATTAGTGTCTTTTTTTTATGGTGGACATCAGAGTAGATATAGCACCCCATCAATCCATGAAACAAATGGCTTCATATTCAAAAAAGAGGGAGTCACTTTTAAGAACCATCCTAAGTCAGGCTCCACAGGAAGAAAGGCAAGTTGAATGAAAGGCAGTAACTTAAAATAATTAATTTACCCATGTAGATGTGGAGCTGAGCACCAGAGGTGAACTTCTGGATCTTTCCAAGTAGATGAAAATTTGTTAGAAGTTCAGTACAAAATGAGTTGGCAAAGGGATGGGCAAGAGCCAAACTTTAGGAGAAAGAAAACGAAATACCAGAAAATCCATCCGAAAACTAAATAACAAAGCATGGGATGATCCGAGGCTCGCTATGGATAGCAGCCCAAGAGCAGCCTGGCTTGGGGTTGACAGGTTGGCCAGGCAGCAACCTACGATCAGAATTTAGCAAAACAGAATTTGATGAGAGTCTGGTAAGTTCTGTGCTTATTTGGGGGAATATTTTTTGTGTACATGAAGCAGAGTCTAGGTGGATCTTAATCTCTTGAAACGTGTGTGTTTGTATATGTGTGTGTGTGTGCATGTGTGTGTGTTACTGAACTCAAGTCCCTCTTACTGAGGGCTACATCTCTAGCCCTTTTTTTTTTTTTTTTTTGGTAGTGCTGGGGATCGAACTCAGGCCCTTGTGCTTACAAGGCAAGCACTCTAATCATTGAGCTAAATCCCCAGCCCTCCAGCCCTTTTTAAAATTTTAACATTTTTAGTTTTGAGACAGGATCTTGCTAGGCCATTAAGTTGCCTAGGCTGGGCTTGAGCTTGCCATCCTCCTGCTTTAGCTAAAAATTATTTTGAAAGAGTCAAGCTCAGTAATTATTATTACAATAGGGACATATGAATTTATAAATACTTGGGATAAGTCTTCTATGCAAATTACTGTAGCCTAATATTAGGCTAAGTTTAAAAAACTCAGAAAGTAAATGAGTCATAATTTTAAGAAATGAAATGACCCATGACATTACTTCTGATGGTTTTTGTTGTGTATTTAAGATGTGTCTACATTATTACCATTTAGGATAACATTATAGAAGCTTTGGAACTTCACAAGTCAACAGCTAATTTGACTTCCTAGTGGTAGAAAAAGAAAAGAAAAATAATCCTGACAGATGTAACCCAGGAAAGCAAAGTGGTGAAAATGAAAGAATGCCCGAAATGCCCCTGTCAGGTCCCATTGTCCTCAGAAAAGCTTCCTTCTAGATGAACAATTTTAGGATGTCCCTTTTGTGAAAAACCACCTTCCAGATGCTGAGCTAGTCCAGGCCTCAGGGCTGACCCCAAGTTCAAAGACTCATGAGAATGGTGAGTTGAACCTGGTTAAGGCTACTCTCACTTGCGTTTACTATTAAACCAGCAAACACAGTTCAGGAGACACAGAGGAGTCCTGGGGAGAGAGTGAGGCTCTGTGTTCTCCTAGTTATTCAAAGAGGGTCAGATGTGGCCCCCTAGTCCAGGGGAAGTAAGTCCTCTTTAGAGGATCCCAAAAAGCACTGGCTATTGCTGCATATGGTGCACTTCAGCAGCACAGGGTGGAAGACAGCTACCTTCTGCCCCATCTTTGTCACCAGCTGAAGAAATCTGCACCCCAGTTACTGTTCCAGCATCCTCTTTCCCTCTTCTTTGTTGCATCTACTAAGTCTTTCATTGCACCAGGCCAGGCATTGAGCTACTGTGCAAGAATCAGGCCTGCTTCACTTTTTTAAATGACATGACAGTGTGAGACTCTCCCCCAAGAGTACTTTGTAAGCATTTGTTTAAAGATCTTCAGAGAAATCTGAAGTTTATGCCAATTTTCATGGGAACAAGCAAGGGCAGGAAGAGATGGATGAAAGATCCTTTCATACCTGACACCCTGTCCAGTATTCACTGAAGCCGACAAAATATATCACTGGATGCCTGAGCATATCCAGATCACGGCCTGACACCACAGAAAGGGTAAGTAGATTATTCAGAAAATACCCGACTATTTTAAATTTTATGCTAAGTGCTAGATACCAGAGGAGCCAACTATTCGTATTTTCCCCATGCTCACAAGCATGTCCCGGGGCTTTCACCCCGCTAGTGATTCTATGGAGAGCAAAACCCATGCTGAGCTTTAAGCTGCCAGGATGAAATGACATGCAAAGGGAAATGAGGGCACGCTGCTGACAGCAAGGGTAAGAGAACAGGGCGTGTGTAATATGGGAACAGCAGCCAGAAAGCCAAAGCACAATGTGAGATGCAACTATCAAGAGAAACAAAGGGCAGCCAGACAATATTTCACAAATACATTAGGAATGAGACAAAGGAGAATGTAGAGCCACTAATTAGTAGGGAGGGAAAACAAATAGCAGATGCATCAGAAGGCTTGAGCTTTTAATACCTATTATGCTCTAGGCTTCCCAAAAATGGTTAGCTATCATCAGAAGCTGAATATAAACCACAGTAATGAGCACATGGGGAAAAGAGGGGGAAGTTTAAATGGAAACCAAACAGATTAGTAACTACTTAGTCAAGCTGGATGGTTTCAAATCAGGCCCTGACAAGAGTCGGGGTGCTATAGTAACAAAAATCTAGCTCATAAAATGTGAGTTCTTGCTTAAAATGCTATTGAAGGAGTAGGAAGATTTTCAGGTGGCTGAATTGCAAGCAACTGCAAGGTCAGCATTGAGCAAGAGAAAATAAAAAGTGGCTGACAATAAGAGCAATGACCCTTGGGGGAGAAACCCAGGCATCCCCCACTGTGTGACAGTCAACATGCCAACCAATCCAAACCAAACGCATGGATAAGCAAAGAGACCACCAACAGACAAGAGCTTGGGATGGGGTCCTGGAGGTGCCACATTCGGTAATAGAGCCACCGTGTCTCAATAACAGCATCGTGCATTTGACCAAAGAAAGCAAACATGGGAGACTATACTGGGTTCTGTGAAGCTGCCAGGCCATGGCACAAGAAAGCTGAGAGGTCCTGGGCCTTTAGTTTTCATATTAATAGTAGTAAAAGTATTTTCACCCCTGCTCTGTGTCATGTACATGCTAAATACTTTGCATGCATATTTAATTTTCTCTGTAATCTGTTAAGACAGGTGCTATTAATATCTATAGTTTTAAACTCTTAACTACTGAAGCTTCAGGACGCTTCATGCATCTGATCTAAACAGGCAGAGGAAAAGTGGTCAAAAAATAAAAGGTGGGAGGGGGCAGGGTGGCTGCATTTATCTGGGTCTTTTTTTCTTTCTAAAATCTGTACAGTTGCTTTGATTTGTTAATGTGACATTTAATTTATTATATGATTTTTTTCATTGATAGTGCTACTTAAAACCATAAGCAAATGTGTTTAACAAATAAAACTATGAAGCTCTGCATATTCATCACGTTTTTTCTAATTACAAGATAGCGAGGGAAGAAATGGACAGGGTCATCTAGATAGCACGGCCTGTGCTTGCCTGCAGTTATGAATGGGAATGACCGCGTACCTGCCAGGATCTCACAAGGTGGTGGTATCTTGATGAGGTCATTTTTATCTGGAACAAGGATGATGAAAATGTTGTTTCATCGCATTTCCTGCGTCGATGGCAAATGTTGCTAAATAATCCCTGTAATCTTTCTCTTGGAATCGAGATGGGGCCCTAGAGTCTGGTTCCACATACAATACAAGATAATGTTTATAAAAATATTTCCCAGTTCTCTGTAAAGTAATTCTTCCTGGTATCCAGGTGTTTGGTATCAAACTAGTAGAACTTCTTGACTTGACTTCTTTTTTAATTCAATTATTCAATTAACATTGGAAAACTTTAGGCTCGGGTAGATCTTTTACCACCTCTCTTCTCAACATATGGCATGCTGATCAGAATCACAAGTATGGGAACACATGAAATGTACACAGAAAAGAATATAGTGTCTAGCATTCCCCAAAGTTAGAAACCTTGGAAATCTTGTCTTTTCACAGATCTTGTAACATCCAGTAGGGCATTCCAAGGTAAACATCTCTGAATGGTCAGTAGCATATTCCTGTTGAGTAACCAAGAGGTTGTTAATCATATTTAGTGTGTTTCTTCTCTGGAAGGCATTAGCAAAATGGTCAGCTCTGGATAGCGTTTAAGAGAGAGCCAGTCAAACAGAGCAGTGCTCAATGATGAGGTCCAGACGACAGGGCCGGGGCCTCAGTCTCACCTGCCGAGGGGAAGGTCTCATGCAGAATGGACTAGTGCTTTCCTGCGCACTGTCAAATGAGCCTGCCTCTGGGGAAATGAGTTAGGAAGGCAGCAGCAGTCAGACTCGACCCTACAGAAAACCCCAAACAGATTCCTGTGGTTCAATTTCCCTTTTCATGGGCACCACGCAGGTTTTTCCAGCCACCTGAGCTTCAATGTGATTAACACATATTTCTTTCAAAGGGTATCTGGGGACATTGTACATGCTTCCCCTATGTGATGTAAACCATTTCTGAGAATGGGTAATTTTGAAAATGGCCATTTATATCCACTGTACTTCAACTTTTATTGATTTAACAGTCTTGAGGTGCCTTATCCTCAGAATTCTGAGAGCTACATATGTATAACTGTGTTGCTGGGAATCTGGTGTAACCTTTTGAATGTGGTGAAAACCGGCATAGGAGGTTCCCTTATCCTTTACCGTGAAGACTGCTACTACCCAGAGTCCAAATACAAGGCCAGTCCTTGAAGCTGAGCTGGGTCTATCAGGGCATCCATTTGACCTCCAGTCAGGACTCACTGACTTACAAATAACTATTGTCCCCATTCTCCATTAGCACTGAGAGTCCAACACTGAAAACATCCAGAATGGTCTCTGTCCTCACAGAGATGGTGGACTCCACACAAGGTCTGTTGTGGAACTGTGCAGGAGGGAAGGGAGCCTCCAATGTCACAGCCCAGGAGTTATCAATGGTGTGCATTTAGCAAACGAAAGACTTCATAATTTGAGCTGGTTGGTTCCATGGGATATCAAGAACAGCTTAAGCCCACACACACTACCATCTTGTTTCTTTCAGCCATAAAGTTGAAGTCCTTCACCCAGCAAAGTTGCTACAACCACAAATTTCTATCGATAAACTGGATATGTGCATAACTAAGGCAGATTTAGTTTCAATTGTGCACAGATGCATAGAAGTTGTACAGAGATGTGAGATCTGTGTGCTCCTATCTAGTAGGAATGGAAAGGCTTTCAGTGAATGAAACTTCCCATAAATATTTGATACTTAAAATCATGACAAATGTGAACAATTAAAAGAAATAGAAGACATAAGAAAGAACTGGAGTGGCAATAAATCATAGATACCCTCAGACATTTTCTCTTAAACTGAATGTGTTTCTCAGAGGACAAAGTTCATCCTAGAAATTTGAAAGATTATGTTTCTTCTGGGCGTATGTATGTACGTGTATACATGTTTCTCTCTATGTTTGTATATAAATCAAACATAAAATAATCTTCTAGGAGATGCAGAAATCTTGAGCATACAGTCAGGCCTTATTGAGTATGAACATAAAATGCTCAGACTCCTGCATAAATGTTCAATAAACATTAACCCAGGATGAAGATCTGGGAACTGAAGCCATTTGTATACTCTTACCACATAAAGCAACCAAGTGCATAGGAGGCACTTCATTTTAAATTGATTCAAGAGATTTTAAATTCAAAAACATTTTTAAAGACAATTTTTAAAAGTGGTAGAATTTTTCATTGATACTTTCAGGAATGGGTGTTTTTGTTTTGTTTTTTAATAAGAGGTTTTAAGCATGATCTTCTATTTTCCATCATAGCAGTATTGAAATGCTGCCCCATAATCTGATTGAGGATGTAACTGTTGTTTTCTTCTGTTTCATTTTGTTTACAAGCTAATAAATTAACAAGGCAGTTTTGAAACTTGGGATGAAATTTATAAGCTTTTATTTACAAATACGGGATGAATGTTTCTTGTAACCGGGGACAATCTCTAACACTTATTTAGAAAAATCTCACATGGAGAACTAGAAAAATCTCACGTGGACCATGAATGTTAAGTCAGTATGCATGAGTATGTGATTGTGTATCTGACAATATCATTGCTCCAGCACTAATGCAGAGGGCTTTGATTATGATGTACACTATTCTTTTTATTGTACATATTTATGAGGCGCAAAATTGTAGAATGATTAAATCAGCCTGCTCAGAGTTTCCCAACACCAGGCCACGAAGAGGTGAGGAGCAGGACTGTACAGCAGGAGGTAAGGGACGAGCAAGTGACAGCTACTATACAGCTACTTTCCATCTCTAGTATGACCACCTGATCTCTGCCTCCTGGCAGATCAGCAGGGACGTTAGATTCTATAGCAGTGCGAAGTCTACTGTGAACTGCACTTGGGAGTGTTCTAGAATGTGTGCTCCTTTGAATCGTGCTGAAGCCGTCTCCCCCACCCACCTGGTCTGTAGACAAATTCTCTTCCATGAAACAGGTCCCTGCAGCCAAAAAGTTTGAGGACCACTCCTCTAACTGATTTACCCATTTCTCACCTATCGTTAATAACTTTTGTGTGGTTAGAACATTTAAAATCTACTCTCTTAGTAATAATAGTCAAGTGTACTGTGTATCTAGTCATGATGCTGCACAACAAAATGCATTCCTCCTATCTAATTGAAACTTCATGTCTTTGGCCGTCTTCTCCCCAGTTACCCAAGCCAGGGGATGCTATCTTGCTCTCTGCTTCTACAAGTTCAACATTCTTTTAGATTGTACACATAATAGAGATCATGAGGTATTTGTCTACTGTCCCTGGCTCATGTTACTTAACATAATG
This sequence comes from Hystrix cristata, assembly GCA_004026905.1. Taxonomy (NCBI): domain Eukaryota; kingdom Metazoa; phylum Chordata; class Mammalia; order Rodentia; family Hystricidae; genus Hystrix; species Hystrix cristata. The sequence continues at coordinate 77,090 of PVJO010006431.1, forward strand.
TCCTCCAGATTCATCCATGTTGTCACAGATAAGATTTCCTTCTTTTTTACATCTGAATATTATCCGTGTGTGTGTGTGTGTGTGTGTGTGGCATATCATTTATCTATTCATCCACTAGACACTTAGGTTGATTGGGTCCATATCTTGGTTATTGTACATAACACAGTAATAAATATGGCATGTAGATATTGCATCATACAATTTCATTTTACCACTGAGTCAGAGAATTTCTAAATCATAAGGTAGTTCTATTTTTAATTTTTAATAAACTGACTTTAATGATCGTTGTCTGAAATGTACCTCCAAAGGCTCATTGTGTTGAAGGTTGCCAGCTGACTTGCTCCGGGAAGGTGGTGTAAGTCATGGAGGCTCTAATTTCACAAGGGTATTAACCAATGGATGAGTTCATACTTATGGACTTAGGTCCTAATCGGATGAGGCAACTACTAGGGATGTGGCTTAGGAGGTTACATTTTGTTCCCAGTCCCTTTCTGGCTTTCTGCTCTGTCCCTCTCTGCTTCCTGGCTGCCAGAAAATGAGCAGGTTTCCTCCACCACACCTTTCCTCCCTGATGTTCCTGCTATGCCATGGGCCGGAAAGTAATGGGGACACCTAACAACTGACTGAAACCCTGAAACCGTGCACCAGAATAAACTTTAGCTCCTCTAAGTTATTATTATCAGATTTTTGTCACAAGGACAGAGACTGACTGGCGTATCTCTGTATTGTTTTCCATGCTTGGTGGCTAAATTAATTTACCTCCCACCAACAGTGTACAAAGGGTCCCCTTTCTTCACAGCTTCATCATCTTTCATTAGCTTTTGTCTGTTCAGTAGAAGCCAGTCTAACAGGTGCAAGATAATATGTCCTTGTTTTAATTTGCTTTTCCCTGACAATTATGATGTTAAGAATTTTTTCCATATGTAAATAGTGGTGTCATCCTAAATTACTCAGTTCTACTTTTTAAAAATATTCTTCAAGATTATTTTAACAGCACTGTTATATTTTTAAATCTGGTAGTCAACTAAGCATGTACTATTTTTTCTCCAATTATCATCGTAAAGACATTATAGAATCAAAAGTAATAAGCTGTCACATGCAAAACAGTGTCCTAATAAAAATCACGGGATTCACTGTAGAAAAACATCCCTAAAGATTTTTTTTAGAACTAAGAATGCAGATAAACTAATATGGAATAGCATTCCAAGTATGCAATAAATGAACAGATAGAACTGATGCTCTTACATTTCTGATGACTTTTTGGCTTCTTCTGTCCACTTTTAGTTGTTACTCTTTAATAAGTGTCTCTCTGTCATCATTTGCCATCTCTCATAATCTTCCTCAGTGACCTCGTACCATGCCATTACTGATGGCTTCTAAGCTGGCCCTTAGATCCAGACATGTTTGTCTGTCTGCTAAATATCTCTGTGTAGATGACAAATGTGCGTCTCAGCCTGCATGTGCCCATTCTCAGTTTACCAGCCAACCCCATTGCCCTGCCACTTCCAATTCCTTTTATTCAAATATTTTGGGGATAAATAAATGAGTGATCTTCAATAAATGCTGCAAAGAGAATGTCATATAGAAGGCAAGCATTTACTTCTGTATATAATGAGACATATTAGATGGACCCGTTGTAAATAGATTTGGTCTTTGTGCTTTTGGGAAGTCACAGATTAGACTAGGACTTCTGCACAAAGAACTAAGTCCTAAATTTAGACCCAAGGACGCTTCACTAAGCTTTGCCACAGTTAGCATTTTATTTGGGATCACTCAAGCCAAATGTTATGGTTTCATCATAAGTGAAAAAAGTGATCCAGATATATTTTATTGCACATGCATTTACAGAACAGGAAACCAAGTGGCTGATATTTTGCTGACAATCTTTCACTACTGGATTCTCAAATAATGTCATATTTTGTTTGAAGGTGTAAAGCTGACCTGATCTTAGTTAACCAGGATACGGGGTAAAATAATGTGTTAATGCACGATATTCCTATTAAAAATGATGTACACTATGGGTTATAATTAGGTCTTTCAGTTGACTCCATACTCGAGTTCTTGTAAGTGATGCTTGTGTTTCTGTTGGGAGTCTTTAACTTCTCATACGGCTGGGACCTCAGAGAATGTTCCGGCTAACATCCAAGAATTTCTAAGAGTGATTGAAGAACTAGCCACTGCCTCCGAAAAGTGACAGTAATTCTTCACAGAAAGAAAAGTCTTGTCATTGGGCTGGGTTAGGGAGGTTTACAAAACAGACGAGGAAATTAACTCACGCTTTTGTAGAATAAGTTTGCAGACTCCCATCACAGAAAACAACTTTTCAGGAAGCATCGGTAAGAAGCAGCGGAAGGTTTTGCTGGGCAGAGATTTTAGCACACACTCAAGAGTGGCGTGCGGCACTCAGGGAAATGAGACCCATTATTTTGTGAAGCAAGAAACATTTATCCTTCTCTTGAAGGGTTGGAAACTCCTGGAGAAGGCGCCTTGCCCTCAGGAAGGAGACTGTGCCAGTCTACAGGGATGGTCCCAGGTTTCTGTTTTTGTTTCTTTTTCTTTCTTTTTAGGCAATTTAAACATTCTTTGGATTCTCTCAACATGATTTTTTATTTTAGGATCAGGCTCCTGCTCTTTACTTTCTCAATTAATCTGCTTTATGAACTTTCAGCATTCCTGAGGAACTTGGGGTGTGATGGGTCTGGTAGGGAGGGAACCTAAATTTAATCAAAGGAATGCTGACATGGGATCCCCTTGGACAGCTTCTGCTGGGGTCCAAATGTTGCAGTCTTCTTAAAAAGTACAATTTTTAGTTATGATTTCTTTCTCTCCTTTCTACCTATCTTTTATTTCTTCTGTCCTACTCACGGTTGCTTATGTGGCTGTTCTCTGCCAGAGCTTAGGCACCAGTAGGATCAAGTGCACAGGCAGGGCTGAGCTTACATGAAGGAGTCTCCAGGGAGACTCTCGAGGGCCCAGCACGTCCTTCTTTGGCTCGTCTCTGCGCAGGTCCTTCAGGAAAAGCTTTCCTTGCAGGAAGGCAGCAGAATGGGTCACTGACATTGAGACTGAGCTTTCTCCTTTAGCTTTGGAAGGGCTTTTCGAGGCACTACCTCATCCAGTCCTCTGAGAAACAGACACAGGACCACATAGTTAGTAAAGAATCGCTCCCAAATGAGAACGCAGGCTTTCAGGTGTCTAGCTCGTCGTGAAACAGAAGTTCACCATGTTTGATTTCAATTTATAGATGCCTGCATTTCCACAATTTCAGATGTATTCTTTTAATTATCACAGAGTAAATGCACTGAGTCAAAATAAGTGAATTCTCCAAGCTTTGTGGGAGTAGATGATGATAAATCAGAGGGCATAAAGAATGCAAGTCATGGAGAGCCTGGAGGGCAAAATAAGGCAAGTGTAGGAATTGGGAAGGAGACCCTTGGGCAGCAGACATCTTTGGCCTTTCTCACTATCCTGCTGGCAGCTGGCTGACCTTGACATTCAGTGTTATTGCAGAAGACATCCTGTGACACAAAGCATATCTACATAACAAGAAGGAAATCTGAAATTTAGGGAACTGACTTTTGAAGTAAAATATCAATATTTTAACATATTCCGCAGGTTAGCAGGAGACTTCGAAAGTGAGAAATCCCATACCAGGCACCCCAAGTAGGAGTTTGTCTGCAGCCCACATCCAAAATCTATCTCCCTCTATTTACACAATGATGACAATCAAAATGGTGCTCATAATCCTAAAACAAGTTGTGCTGTTGTACATAGCAATATTTAAGATCATTTTTCACCAAATAAGTGAAACAAGAATACACATAGTTCATTCATGACTCATTAAGATGTGAGGGACTTAAAGAAAAGAGCATTTTTTATCTTAAAGATTTTTGTCCTCAAAAACTTCATCATTATTATTATTAGTTTTATTTTGACACTAGAAGAGGAGTAGCTATCATAGTGTAGCCAAGGATGGTAATTGAATGAAGAATTGATTTTTATTTCATCTAACAAAAATAAGCCTTTATTATTTTTTACAAATTACCCATAATTACAATTGTCTGGAGAATGTCTTATCAGCCTGAGTGGGATAGAAATAAGCTGGACGTACAATAGCACTCCCTTGTCTATGATTTAAATTTGTATGCTCATTAATGACAATACAAATTAGCATTATAGCAAATTTAGTCCATGTCACTCTTCTGGGCAGAGTCTAATACTGCTGATTAGCAATATTTAGCAGGCATTTCATGTATTTCTGCCCCAGAACATTTAGAGGTGCCTGTACAGTGGACTTGCTATGTTTCCTTCAGTGGGTGGAGATTCTGCCAATCTTATCACATTAGGGCTCTGTTCATAGTACATTAAAGAAACATCATTCGTTGTTATATACAACAGTCTTGAAGATTAGCAAACCATTTGCTAGTCATATTTCAGAGATCACTCATTTTTACAAATATGTTTCCTAGCTACCTTCACTTCTGCTCCTTGGTAAACGGCTCAGGTAAATGAAATCTCGCCTATGTCAATCATATCACTAAAGCATTACAGTGTAAGGATGATTTAAGGGTAGAAAGGAGTGGTTTCTCCTAAGAGTCATGGTTGATACACTATAACAGAAGACGAAAATTTTGTGTGACACAGATGCCTTTGGAATAAAGATTTAAAGATGGGGGTACATTTTCATGCATAGGTTTGATAAAAAATGGACAGCCATGTAGAAATGTGATAGAACAAAAAGGGATGACTAATGGTCATAGATTCAAGGGGAATGGGGTGGTACTTGGCAAGCCATGTCCATTTGGATTCTTCCTGGACTCCGTATGGCACTCTTTCCTCCCCGGTACAGGGCAGGACCTTTTCTGGGATGAAGATCTTATGATCTACTATCAGACAAAAGAGGTCAGAGAAGTTCTTTTATGGTCAGCTCTGATACAGAAAGAGTAATATTTTTTAGGTTTTATGGCTTGCTTTTGGGAAAACGGATTCGAGTTTTTATGACCCACCTTGTAGGACAGAAATTCTGATTTTTATAACTCACTTCAGGGGCGAATGAAGGGTGAGAGACCTGGTTCTAAGGTGGCTTCTCAAGCCTTTTACTGCCCTTTAGTTCAAAATACTCAGCACACTGTCTTACCATACTTTGGAGTATCATTTTCTGAGTCCCAACTATGACAAAGATTCTCTATCCCCGAATCTGCATCCCTGGCTTTCAGCAGACTCCAGGACAATGCCAACCTCTTTGTACAGGCCTACCTAATAATTCAGAACTGATTTCTTTACTCAAGAGAAGGCCAGACTGTATAGAAGCCAAAGAATGTCTAGAACTGTTCTGGTGCCTAGATGAGAGATAAGAAGGACTTTATTTCCTTTCCATATATACGCATATACAATCCAGCAAGAGTCCATGAGTGTCTGCATTGAGAGTGGCAAATCTTAAAACAAAGAGGAAGAAGGTTATTCATAATTGCTATACAATTTTCACGTACATATTGATAACTGGTTACTTTAAAATTTGTTTAGAAACAGTAAGTACTGAGATGGACTGGATGTGTTGAAAGAGGAAAGGTTTCTGAAGCAGCCAATATAGCACGCTATTCACTAATTCTTACTAAAAACTATTTTCACTGCTGAATTGGTACTGTTCTTTTATTCCAGATGCAGAATAGAATGGTCTTTTTAATGTCATGTCTTCAAATTACATGGGAGTAAACCAGAGGGTGGACCTACACCTGCAGCTGATGGCCGCTTACAGTATTTATAATGCAAAATAGCTAATTAAGATGACGGTCAAGTGGTCCTTTTCTGCTGATATAAGCACAAAAAATCATGGTTGTGTCTCTCTGCTCCCTTATGCTGTACAGTAACAGCAAGCTAACAACGAACACTTAATTTCAACATCAGATCTTTCAAAAATAAGCTAGCCACATCTTCTGAAGAAATGCATTTGGGCTGCCATCACTGATGGTCATACATCGTCTCAGTCTGAACTGATATTCCTTGAAATCATAATCTCTCAGGTGGGAGCCAAGAACCATATACATTAAAATCAATTGCAGACAATTTTTAAGCAACAGATTTTTTGAGTTTACTCTGGATTTATTGCATTGAATTCTGGAAATCTGCGTTTAATACAACCCGCCCCCCACCGTGTGATTCAAATGAAAGTTTTAAGAACCACTCTCTAAACTGAAGTCTATTAGCTTGACTATGATCTTGTAGTATCTCTATGATGACAGAGTCATCAGTTATTTTATTAAATTATTCAAGGACAAACAAGCCTGTGAAAGGAAACAGTGTTAGCACACTCTGATCTCCAGCCCCATGCTTCAGACCTTATTCTCAATCATGCTTTCTGCACACCTCAGTCCCACACACTGAGCCAGCTCTATCCGGTCCCAGGACACAAGGCAAGGTGCATTCTCCACATAGGGTTGAGCTGTCCTTACAAGGCAATCTCGTAGGGGTAAGAGACTGATGCTCAAGGTCCAAGTTCAATTTCTTTTCTCGTATATATTTTGAATCAAAATTAATCACTTCTACTAAAGTTTCCTTTGAGCCATTGTGTAATTGGAAATTTGTCACGTTTAGAAAGAAAACAAGATATCAACCCTGATGGCAAATAGCATCTTTCAGCCCCAAGGCTAGTCAGGAACATACAGTGTGGACACGAGGTCCCCAACAGTGTCATGGTGCTCGAAACTCTCTCATGCCATCAGTGGTTGCATCTCCTCTAGGTGGTGAGGAAAGCAGGTGAGCAAAGGGTTGCTCGGGGGTTTGTAGAGCCTCGCATGAGGGTCACTGAGAGTGAAGACAGGACATAATGTTTTAACTTGCCCAATAGGCAGCACGTTAAAAGCTCTCCAAGTTCTTCAAAGGCAGATGTCTTCTTAACCCTTTCCGTCACTGCTGAGCTTGAGATGTGCTCCAGTGGACAGCGTCTCAGGAACGTGTAGTTGATGCTACTGTAAAATTCCTGAGCCACATATTTGAAAGTCTTTAGTAATCATTTGTTCATGCTTTAATTAAATTTTAAGCCACACATCTGTTTGAAAACATATCAAAAGAGATAGAGATGCTTGTTCATGGGATGGTGATTGACAAGGAGAAACAGATTGACTTGGCATATATGTAGAACTCATTAATCTTTTTCAAGTACATTCTGCGGAAACGTGGAGTTCTCTCAACAAGCTGTTACCAAAACAGCACTTTCATTTGCACAGTTGGAAGCCTAACTGTTTGGAAGTCGCAAGTTAAGGAATGGAGCCCTTCTCTACCGTGGTGAAGTTTGCTGTGATTATACCATCTAATACTGAAGGAACACACTAGTTAAAATCATGGGCTTGCTTTACTGTGGCAGTCTTAATATCTAAACAGGATACTGCCCACTCTAAGGTCATCCTTACACAGCATCTGGTAAATGATCCTTGCCTGCTCCTGAATATTTTATCTCCTTTAAAGCATTACCTCTTTGTGTTTCAGAATTCAAGTTAAATTACTCACTAGAGATATGGGAGCTCTCTGAGCTATCTTAGTATATTATGGGGAGACTGGCTGCTAAAATAATGCAGGAGCAAAAATTAAAGATAGAGCTATCATTTTCTCAAAGAGATCAGTCAAATAAAACCTAAAGGAAGACGACCACCTACAAAAAAAAAAAAATCATCCGAATATTGGTGGGAGAGTAGGGCTGATGGGAATTTTCATGAACTTAGCATTTCTGGCTTTGTTCTTTCTTTAAATGCTGTCTCTGCGAATTTAAATCCATCGTATTTCAGAATGCTGGGTTCGTAACTGAGAAGAAATAGTGCAGATGGCTAAATTATCCTCACTTGTTTGAAACCGTGACAGCTTACCATAATGTAGCTTTAAACACCTGAAATTAATTAGAGAGAGTACATTTCAATGTGGACAGTATGATTTACAGTATGGGCTTAAATATGAAGATGTGTTTTGATTTTAGGTTGTCACTTCTTATTTTAATCTATAAATGTTGATTAAACAGAGTTTATTTTGTCTTTTAATGAAGAATATTTTAAGTATGGAACAGGGAGAGGACCAGTGTCCAATATTCAGAGCACATAAATTTTGGAAAAACTGAAATAAAGATTTTCTTATCGTCATTGTACAAGCTCTTAGTAATTGTTATGGGGAGATAGGAAGGTACACTAATAGTTTTGAAGTACTTGCTATGGATTGTTAATTTTTACAACAGTACTGTACTTCCTAAACATTCTTGCAGGTCTTTCAAGAGCCCAAAACCAGGTCTTATTTGTCTGTTTACTTCACAGTAATTTATATAGGTAAAGCTCAGTGTATTAGAGTCAGACAAATGCAACTTTAAATCTTGACTCCACAACTGAGTAGCTGTGACTTCGGGCCAATGGTTCAACCAATAAACTAGGCTTGAGGCTTGCCGAGTCTGAGGTGCTAATAACTACTAGCAAGCTAATAATAGCAAGTAGTAGAGACTAGAGGTCCAGGTGACAGCTGGGACATACAGATAAATACTTGGAGGTCACTGAAAGACAATAATTGAATCTGTGAAAGTGAATGAGGTCACCAATGAAAAGCACACACAGAAAAAAGAATAAGGATAACCCTGGAAATTTTAAAGCTAAATCAGCAATGAAAGAAACCAAGAAATGTAGTCCAGAAATAGGAAGAAAATCAAGCTACTACTATGCTATGTAGTATTTTGAATAGAAGAAGGTAGAACACAAGATCAAATGCCAAAGAGTGGTCAAAAAAGATCAAGACTAGAAAGATAAGACACTTGTATTGGACTCTCAAGGAGCACACTCAGTAAAATGGTAAACACCGGAGCCAGATTTGAAAAGGTTAGAATTGAGTATGAGAAGGAAAAACAGGCACTAAGTATAGAAACACTTTTAAGATATTTAAGGTAAAAAAATAGCACAAGAATTTGAGGCAACTCAGAGAACTTTTTTGAAGTTGGGAGACCAGAGTATATTTATTGATGGGTATAGAGAAAAGAGAACAGAGAAAAAGAGAATTTGTCAACTGGGTTTACAATTAACACAGGAGGAAATAATGTAAAGACACAGAGGTAGGTCAATCTTCAAAACCAGAAACTTCTTCCTCTGCATCACTGGAAGAAAAAAACACAAGGAGATACAGATAAAATTTTATGATAGTTCTGACATACAGACTTCATGTTCCAACTCAATTTCTCTTTCCTCATCTATCTGTAGTTCTGTACCGCCACCCACTCCTTAGCAGATTTCAAGTAAAATCCTATCTTGGAGAATAAGATAAGGTACTCATTTTAAATAAATGGTTACCTTTAGGCCACTGAGGTATTTCTTTGAAAGAATCAAGAGGTCAACCTGATACACCATTATGGTCAAAATAATTGATGAACTTTGAAGAGTGGTAATTTAATTCACATTCCCCGGTAGAATTAGGCATAATGTAAAATACTGAAGAGTTGGAAAGAACTTCAAGGATCTTCTTATAAATAAAATAATGTTTAAATAAAACTGTGTCTGTATATGCAAATATAGTGAATTAATTAAATACCAAGGAATTTGATAAGAATAGCTTTCAGGAGAAGGGGAAAAAGTATTTTCTATAATTCAAACTCCATTGCATCCGCCCTAGTATATGTTTGGAGATATGTACTTTACCTACTATTTTAATCATCACTTCACTTCGCTGGAGGTGGAGTTACCCCTGTTCTAGATGACCGCGGCCAAACATGTAACACTCATCACTGGACTCATGAAGTCAGCAGTAGGTTATAAGCCACATAATGCAACCTGGGCAGGAGGACACTAACACACACAAGGCCATACAGCAGTTGTTCTTGGGAAACAGACAACTACAGGTTGTAGAAGCCAGATTTTATATCCAAAGAGTGAGATGTTTCTTGATTCCCAAGAGACGTTGTGACTAGATTGTTTGAGAAATCGTGTGGACCAGCAGGGAACTGAAACCCACCACTTAGGAGTGAGCAGGAAATGTAACCGGTCCCTTTAACAAAAGGAAAGTTATTTCACTAGGAGACCTTACCCAGAGGAGCAGAATGAGAAGGGTTGCCTAACAGGCCACTAGAGACCCTGACAATTTTATCAAATGTCGGGGCAGTACATGATCTTGAGCCTAATTTTAGGCCTAACACCCCATGCACAACCTGACCACATCTGTGTGTTACGTAGCCATGGTTTGATGGGATTATGCTGTGATTTGTGGTAGCATAAATGCATGTGAGTACTGGAAGGGGAAAGGACTTCAAGAAAGCTTCTGGAGTCTTATTGAAGTGATCCATATTTTTAATTAGATTTTAATGTGCTTTCCACCTCCCTAGTTTGGAAGGAAAAAAACAAAAACGTTTTAAGAAGTAGTCACATAAATACTATATCCCCAATGTCTTTGGTCTGTTTTGAAATGGCATCTGCTCTTTAAGTGCATATTTCTTCTCTAAATGAAGTGTTCCTCCCTGAAGGGAATTTAAGGAATCCCAAGCCATTGATTAAATCGCATGTCAGTTTTATAGTAGGCAATGCCAGAGTTTATAGTTTGGTCTAGCTGTGACCCCAGACACTGTATCTGTAGTTTTGTTCTTGGAGTATCTATAGGGATCCCAGCAGGTAATAAATGTCACAATCAAGCAAGGTCATTGAAAAGAGTTTGTTGGTGGGTGTAGCCAAGGACAGGAGACAGTCTAGTTATTTTAACAGAAAGAATTTAATATAAGGTAGTGTTTGCGGGTGCCTGAGAGAGTAAAATGAGGACACGGAGTACTCATAGGGGATAGCGATCTGTGTGGAGAAGCTGGGGCTGGGGAAGTTAATGGAAACAGTTGGAATTATTGAAGTATACCAAATGAGCAAGAGGGCCCCGTGGGCAGAAGCAGCCCTCCAGAGACGGGGCTCCACTGGCCGGTGCTGTCAGCTCTGAAGGGAGACTGATGAGGCTGCTTCTGTAACTTTTGCAAAGCAAACAGCAAATTCAACAAAACGGATTCAATTTCTGCTACTGGACCAGGCTAACACTGCCAGAGTGAGGTAGCAAGGCTACCGCGATGCTAACAGGAACGAGGAGGAGAGAGAGAAGAGTCTCATCTTCCTGCAGCCTCCCCGTCTCCCTCTGGCACGGCAGACCTAACTGTGACCCTTGACAAAGCAGCCTTGGTAAAACGGTGAAATAAATAGGAGGAGGAGTTCTGAAGATCAGAGTCAAGAGCTTTGCAGCCAGCCCGGGAGTATTGAAAACAGCGGTGGTTACTGTTAAGAAAGACAAACACAGCGTTTGAAGAGTCTCAGGGTTGGCAGCTGTGGGGCAGTCTTCAGCCCTGTTGCTAACCTTGTGGGCCCAAAGTAAGAGCACAAATGGGAAGCCAGGTGTGGCTCACACATCTGTAATCCCGCCACCCTGGCAGGATTACAAGTTTTAGCTTAGTTTGGGCAACTTAGAAAGACCCTATTTTCAAATAAAAGTGTTTAAAAAGGCCTGGAGATGTAGCTCAGACCCTGAATTCAGTCCCCATTACCATAAAAAAAAAATCCATCTACCAAATGCCTACCTATTTAAAAGCTGTAAATTCAGCAAACCGTAAAGTAAAACATATGCTATTCTCTACCTTAGCAGATATCATTTCACAGTGACCAGGAAGCTGACTTTGAATTTATAACTCAGGGACTTGTTGGAATTCTACTAGAAATTTCTAGAGTAGGGAGAGCCAGACCTTGCCCCTCAGTTATCACTCAGTTATCTTCCTCACTTCTCTTCCCTGATCCCCTCTGCTCTGCCCCATGAGGGGTCTCATATGCATGAGTCTGGACAACCCAGCACACATGTCCTAGCTCAGTTCATACCCCTCATGGCCTTTAGCACCCTAGAGCCTACAGCTAAAAACACTAGGGGTGCACAAGCACCCCAGAGTAAGGGACTGGCAGGACCTACCAGGAGGCTTGGAGCTATTTGACAGATTTGGGAGTCCCTAGTACTTGGCACCCGATTTAAAAGGGAACCATGCATGCAGTCTGTGTGGGATGTTCCCTCAAGAATCTTCATGCATGAGCAGGGTTACAGCCAAGAGGGCAAAGCACAAGCACTAAAAGTAGTGGAGCAGCCATTGTCTTGGAGATGCAAGAAAAATGAGTGGCCACAAGAAAAAGATGAAAGTAAAAGAGTGGTTACTCAACAGAGGCTGTCGCCTTCATCGAGAAATACTGTCGCAGGCATCCGACCCTTTGCCAAGTAGAGAAGTGAGCAGACCCCTATTCCTCCCTTTCTTTGGTCTGCTAAGATCTCCAGTGGGGTGAACTCAAATGGAAGCCAAAGCACAAGAGAGCCAGGTGCTGCAGTACACAGAGCACAAGCTCAAGGTCACACAAGGAGATGGAGATGGGTAGAGAGTGGCTCAGGAGGGGCCAGTGGAGAGTACGCAGTCTGCCTAATTCTCACCTCTTCCTCTGCCTCCTCCCAGGTGTCTATGGCTAAATCTCCTCCAGTTC
>PVJO010006432.1:0-89374 GCA_004026905.1 Hystrix cristata
AAAAAAAAAAAAAAAAAAGAACCTCAACAAAGTAGGAATGTAAGGGAACCTGGCTCAACCTAATAAAAGGCATTTTAGAAAAAATCTAAAGCTAACACCATCCTTACCAGAAAAAAAAATAGATGAATAAATTGTGACCTTTTAATTCAATACACTAATATACAGTAATGAAAATAGGAAACTATAGTCAAATACAACATTGATAAATTTTACAAGTCAAACACAAAAGAAGAATGACTGCATTAATGTAGAACTCAAAAAAACAGGCAAACGAAACTATAAAGTTTAGGAATTTAAACAGGTAGTACAACTATAAAAGAAAATAGGTGCTGGGTGTGGTGGTTCACACCTGTAATCCCAGCACTAAGAAGGCTGAGGCAGGAGGATTGCCATGAGTTCAAGGACAGCCTGGGCTACATAGTGAGTTCGAAGCCAGTCTGGACTACATGGCAGGACCCCGTCTCAAAAAACCAAAAAGAAAACAGGTAACTTTATAAAAGGTTAAATTTAGAATTTTTTACTTTCCAGCATCATGTTAGCACTCAAAAAGTTTCAGATTTCAGAATTCTGGGTTAGAGATGTTCAACCTGTGGTTACCTTTGGAAGGAGAAGACAGAATGACTCAAAGGGAACATGCAGGATGCTTCCAAAGAGATGGTTATGTTCTAGTCCTTGTCCGAGAATGTAGTTACACGTAACAGTTCAACTTACAAACATCACTGAGCTGTATGCTTGTGTTTTGTGCACTTTCTGTATGTACACTGTATTTCACACACACAAGTATAAAAATTATCTAATCAAAACTAAATTTTATATAGTTTAATATAAAGTAGCATTATAAAATGTGCAGTTCTGCATGCACATGTGTGTGTGTGTGTGTGTGTGTGTGTGTGAGTGTGTGGTACTGGGCACCGCACCACCCAGTACCTCATGCGTGCTAAGCAAGCACTCTACCCCTGGGCTGTACCGCCAGCCCTGACTATGTCACTATAATTAGAGGACAGGGAAGTGAGAGGGGTGACCATTATAAATGAAGGACCCAAATAGCATAGAGAGAATGGGCGCTTTAATGAGAACCAATAACTGGCCCTAACCTTGTCTGAAAATTAAGCACACCACGTCAGGACGTTAAAATAAGTGCAAAACAATCAGCTGAGAGAGAGAATAGTATTTGTCTTAGGGAATGGAAATATTGTACATTTGAAGTTAGGAGACCATTATTTAACACACCTTGTAGAGCTATGCTTTGACTCTCTCAAACTTAAAAATCTGAGAAGAAAAAGAAAACGCTAAGATGTCACTACTTATAAGCAGAATCTTCATCAACCCATCTCTTGCTGACTTCTTTGTTTCTATCATATTCAGTGAGAGTCAGCATTAATTCTTGGCCTAAAAGAAAGTTCTCTAAGCAGAAATGACTTTGCAAGTCATTTGTCAGTACCAAAGGACTATAAAAGATATAAGGCATATCTAAGTACATTAATTAATAATACCAGAAATTTATAGAAATAATTAAAAAATAAAGAGAAACTCAACCTTTCTTCTCTCCCATCCCCATGAAAAACAAAGCTAAAAATGAAAGTTAAGATATGTAATGATCTAAACAAAAAGAAAAGATAAATAACAAGGATTTCCACTTGTGAATCAAAATGTATAAACTACTAGCAAATGGCAGAAGATTAGTATAAAACTGAATTTAAACATTTTTAAATATATTAAAAATAGGTATAACTTTTAAACTCAAGATGCACATAATTAAAATACTAATGTTGTCATGTTAAGGTGCCCCTAATACATAAAAATTAGGCCAAAGATAATATAATAAAATTATGTGAAATACGTTCATTTATCAATTTCTAAATAAATCTGATTTATTTTTAACTGACATCTTAATTAGTCATATTTACATCTGGAATATAACAACTTTTCTGTCTTGTAACAATCTGAGACAAACCAAATGTTATGATTATACATTAGCTATGCCTCTTCAGTTTCTAGAGCTGAAAAGTCATGTGAATTACTTAATAAGATTTAATGTTTACCTTGTTTAATTTGTCCTTGCACAATATTACTGGCAGTTGGAGGGGAACCCCTTGCCTTAGAAAGGTCTGGGGTGCTTGGTCTAGGTGGCCTTTAAAAAGAAGAAAAAATACATGTATATTCTTTCATTTATCAAAATTCCAGAACTCTTAAAATATTAAATTTTCTAGATTCAAATGTATTGCAAAAAAACACATACAGAACATTTTCAATTTACTCTTCCAAAATGATTGTTTTGTACCTACTAATATTCTCCACTTCAAACTTTTATATACTAAAATAATTACATGATTAGCAAGTAGCAGTAAAAATTTTAGATCTACAATTCCTACTTTCTATGAGTTTTAAAAATATTTATACATAAACACACCAACAAACTATCATTGACAGGCAAATATCATTCTTCCATTCTTTCATATTAGCATGCTGAGAGTTCACTTATCCCATTACCACTGGTTCAAATGAATTCATGGAACAATACATTGATTGAAAAAGTACTAGCTCTAAAATAGTAAAAAAGGCAATAGGCTCTAAAATAGTAAAATTCTAAAAGAGTAAAAAGGCAAAAGGCTCTAAAATAGTAAAAAAGGCAATAAGGCAGCCCTCTTGGTGAGAGTTCTGGCTTTATCACTTCCTAGCTCTGTGACCTTTGGCAAGCTACTTCACCTCTCTGCATCTCAGTTCTCTTATCTGTAACAAAGAGATGAGGAAAGTATCTGCCCTGTAAGGGTAAGGGCACTAATGAGCTAGCTTTTGTAAAATACTTACAACAGAGCATACCATACAGTAAGTGCTACATATAAGTACTTGTTGGATTAAAAAATAAACACTTTATATAGTTAACTCTCAACAGAGTAGAATAAAAAGCTGTTTCTTTAGTTTTGGCGAAACGGAAAGTAGCAGTCAGTAGTATTCTAGAAAATAGTATTCTGCATTTTAAAATATTGTTTTCTCTTTCTTATTGAGAAATTCTGACTTACAAAATTCTGAAGCCAGTCACTGCACACGTATCATTCATCGCCCATGGGCTGCAGTGAGAAGTATTCTAACCAAATATACAAATTGAATTGAATTGAAGTGGAAATTTCTAAGAGATACAATTTTAAGATTGTATTTGCCCAAGAGCTAGTCTAGATGACCAACTCTCATGTTCTAAATTATTCTATTAATAGACATTAAGTATGCCTAGATATACATAAAATTATATAACTTTATTTTAAATCAGGTATTTTTAGAGTTCTATATTATAAAATTTAAAGGGGAAACACTGAGATGACACTAAAATGGTTAAAGTGTGTAAAACCCTACCCCTCAAAAGTAAGAAACAATGATAAAAATACAACAGTTTTCTTCCACTTTTTTTGAAACTTAAAAATAAAATCAAACTATCATGGTCCCACCTGGTAGGACCCTTCTTCATATGATCACCAATAAAAGTTGCATTGGTCATGCTCATTAAGGTATTTGCCAAAGATATAATAGACAGGAGATGCTGGGTGGTAACCGCTCGAGACACTCCGTAAGTTCCCTTTCCTACTCCCTCGGTTGCTGGCAGCTTCCTTCCCACTTCTGCTTTCCCATGTGGTAGTTTACAGGCAGCCTGATTATAACCGGGAAGCATCAGTGACATATGACCTCCCCTCGATAAGAGGCCAAATGATACTGTGCAATGTGGTTTCAGCATTCCAAGGCGATCAAGACAAACTTCATCCAGAACTTCATTCAGCCCCCAGGCGTGAAGGCAGGACATGAACAATTTTGCAGTGTCCATAGTTAAATTATACTCTAATAGGGTCAATGGCTTAGACTTGCTGGCCCGGTACTCAAGATCACTTTCTTCTCTTCTCTGCCTCATTAACTCCTCGTCCTCCTCTTCATCGTCCAGGAGGTGTTCCTTTATGTTCTCTTTGATAGTTTCTTTCACTTGTTGGAAGAGAACTGCTGCTCGTTTCCCAGTTAGAAAAGAGCCTCCTTTGTCTGAACTACCAGATGCTTTTTGCAAATTCTCTGGGGAAATAAGTGCAGTATTCGGCCTAGAGGCTTCTTCAGTCAGGAGTTGAATAATCAACGCTTCCACATCAAAGAAAAGTACGTGGATGTCCGGGTCTGTCAGGTTTGTCTTTATTGCTTGAACCATCAGGGAGTTATGAGAATATTTAGGTAAATTCCCCTGCAACAAATATGTTTACAAGATAGTTGTAATTAAAAGTGTTTAATTTTAACATTCATTAATGAACAATAAATAGCAGAATTAAAATGCATATTAAGCTACTTTTTAGAGATTTGCATCACTAAAAGTAACATACTAACTTTGCCAATTAATAGTAGTAAAAGATACAAGTTTATACACGTAGAAGATTTTATACTGAAACAATCATAAAACTGTCAATTAATTAAAAACTAAGAATATCGACTCCCCACAACTAATGTAATCATTATGTTCTGAAAATATGCAACAATAAAAAAAAACTACACAAATAAATTTGTTTTTTTGTTTTGAGACAGGGTCTTGTTTTGTAGTGCAGGCTGGCCTCGAACTCACTATATAACCCCGGTTGGCCTGGAACTCCTGACAATCCTCCTACCTCAGCCTCCCAAAGGCTGGGATTACTGGCATGCATCACCACACTGTTTGAAAATGTTTATTTTTGAAGCAGGGAGTTTCTTTGCTAATAGGAGAGACTAAAATTTGTTTCAATACCTTAAAGGCATTCATATCCCTAAGAATGAACCAGAAAAGATTATCAGAGTTTATCGGAGCTGCTGATCTTAAGATGCTGCACTGTCAAATACTTCCTTTTCCATTTTACCTTCAATCTCTCCCTATTCACATATTCCTTTCCTTCAATAAAGAACATATTCAAATCTTTTTTTTCCAGTTTTTAAAAAATGTGTCATCCTTACCACGCCTCTTCCTCTATTTTTCTCCTCCTCTACTGTCCCTCTTAGCCAATTTTCTAAACCAGTGGCAACTCTTCAGTATCTTTCCTCCATAATCTTTGCAGTTAAACAAACAAATAAAAAAGAATAAAAAGCCACCGTACAACATCCTGTACACCCTCCTGGTGCGCCTTCTAATTCCGAGCCCTCCTCCTCAGTCAGCATCCCTGATAACCCATTCTTCCTCCCATGTTAGAACTGTCACCTACGCAGAGCCGGCTCGGCGATTCCAGCCAGGCCAGCCACGGGAAGGGATTCCAGGGTTACATTTCCAGTTGCTTCATTTAGATGTCCCATTGTACGCCATACTTAACATGTGTTAGTCTCCACCCTCCCACTGAACCTGCTGCATCTCCCGAATCACCAGAATCACTCCTTGTTCTTTTTATCCCACTTTCCCCACAGAAATTTATTGTTGTCTCTTAAGGCAGGTTAAACCAGCCCTCATACTGCCTTACAGCAACTCTGACTCCCTGTGACCGCAGACGTCTCTCTGAGGAACAAATCTACTCTTCTGACCAAAAAAAAAAAGTCTTTTCGTGGATTACGGAGAAGCTATAAAATATAAAATTCTGAAAGCTAAACCAAAGTATAGATGAATATCTGATCCTGAGATGAAAAGGTACTCTTTAAGCATGCTTAAATTTAAGTGGCTACTGTTAAAAAAAATTTCAAGGCAAGTAAGAAATAGTAATAAAATGTCCCAGAAATAATACTGATCAAATTATAATATACATACATATTTCTTAAAATTTGTAAGAAAAATACTAATGCCCAAACAAAAGAAAAAAAAAACTATAAAGGTCAAAAACAATTCACAGTAAATTAAATAGCGTCAATAAAGAAGGGAAAACCTGCTCCAACTAGTCGTCTAAGAAATGATAGTTAAAATAACCACAAAATACCACTTATAAAATTAGCACAGAATAAACACTAAAAACTCTATAGCAAAAGGACAGCCCACACACTGCAGTATGAATTTAAACTGCAGCCTTTCAGAAGAGTAATTTGAAAAAATACCACTTGGGCCCTTAAGATTGCTACTAGTTGATCCAGTATACCAGTTTTATTTCCAGGATCCTATTCCAAATACATAGTCAGAAACACAGACAAGGATTTACATATAAAGATGTTCAGGGAAGCAACATCCATTATTTTAAACTGGAAAATACCTAAATATCTTAATAATAAGAAAACAGACACAATTTAAGCATACTGATACAACAGAACAAATGTTGCACTCATTATAAATCATGTTTTCTGGGCATACATAACCAAATCGCAAAATGCCCACATTCCAAATTTAAGTGAGAAAAAATTACATACAAACAACAATGTACACACATACACAAAGGACTAGTTCCAAGTTCACTTATTTAATGCGTGTGTGTGTGTGTGTGTGTGTGTGTGTGTATGAATATGGCAAGAGAAACTGGAAAGAAATGGAATACAAAAAAGGTTCATAGTACTTATTTTGTAGTGGAATTATGAAATATTCTGTTCACATATTTTATAATTAAATATAATCAATGTATATTATTTTCATAACTTCAAAATAAAGCTCTAGAATAAAATACAAATTCCTTCAGCACAATATTCAATGCTTATTTTTTAATAAACTACTTTTCCAGCTTTAACAAATGGGCTATAGTATCATAACCATGATCCCTTATATATAAACCTTTTTTTAATCCCTTTGCCTAAATTCTACTTCAATCCTTTCTCTTCCATCAAGACCCTAATTCTATCATTCACGATGTATATAAATCATTACATGGTATATCTTCAATATATATATTTTATTGTTAATTATTCCTCGGTAAGGTTGATAGTGGGGACTCAATTCACCTAAGAAAAGTTAGGCCAGATAAGATCCAAATCCCATAGCATTTTATATCTATTATGTGTGTCACATACTTATGTCTTTGCCACTTCATATAGTTAGTTGTTTTAGTTATTTATGCCTTCCTGTACTCTATGGGACCATTTCAAAAGCAGGGGTAAACCATATCTTACTCATCTTGTATAACTTTAAATATCAGAATACCTAGCAGAATGAACAAAGAACATTGTAAAAATTTTACACAATTATTAAAATTGCTAACCAACTCTTTTGTAACAAAATTACAAGGACTCCCTTTACTGATTGCCCTTCTCTCTTAATTGTCCTCCCATTTGACCATAGTCCTTTCTAGCTTCAGAGGCATCAGTAGCATTTTATAACTAAAAGATAAAATCTAGACTTCTTTGCACGCAAAGCATAAAACATCCTCCAGAATATACTGCTGCCTACCCGGTCCCCAGTTTCATCTCTAACCACAATCCCTCTAACTTCTACTGTCAAAGCAAGCTACTTCCTCTTTCCAGAGCTACATTGTCTCTTCCATAACCCTGCTGTGTACACATACCTGCCTATCCTTCAGGAAATATCTCATGTGACTCCTCTTCCAAACACTACTAACAGAATTCTTCAGGTAGATTTTATCACTACCTTTTCTGTAGAAATGTCTCTGAACTGAATGATATGCAAAGGAACGCAGAATATAAATCTTTGCATACTACGGTTAAAACAATCTAAGCAGCATAAGTAAAATTATAAATTTATACTATATAATAGTATATATGAAGTTATAAAGTTAAAAAAAACAAGACTGTGAATCTCATTCCTGCATTTACTTGTTCCACAAAAACCACAATGCCTATTATGTCCTACAGGTGTGCAAGGCACTAACAATTCAAAGGTGAGTATAAAATCTTTTTTTACCTTTGGAATGCAAAACTAAGAGATATAAAAAACCAAAAAAAAAAAAAGAACAAAAAAAACCTAAGAGGTATGTGACAATGATGAAATATGAAAGGTTGCCAAAAATGGGTATTTCAAAATACAAGAAAAGGATACAATGGAGAAAGGACCAAGTAAGTAAACAGGGAGCACCTCACAGAGAGAAAAACTTGAGCTACAAAAGAGCATTCTTGGCAGAGAGTAGGATGTGAAAAAGGACAAAGGTAGAAAACATTGCAGAAGTTGATAAAATCCGTAAGTGATCAAGATGAAGAATGCAAGGAATGGTTCACTGAGCCCATAGAGGACCCAGACCTAAGGCTTCCAAACTTTATCTTACAGGCCTGGGAGCCATTAAAGTAGTATTTTTCTCAAAATTACGGGAGTATTTATGAAATACAGGTTCCTGGGCCAGCTATCTGATCTAAATCAGTATGTCTGGGAATGTACCAGAGTCTGTGTAATCATCAATAGCCACATGACTATGCAGTAAAGTTTGAGAACTACTATCCAAAGGTTTTAATGAGAGGAGGAACAGGACAAAATTTAATTATATAAACATCCTCTGGCAATGGTGGCTGGAAAAGAGCAAGGCCAAAGTCATGAATATGAAATGAGACACAACAGAAGCCATCCAGGTGAGGGAAGATAAAGTATGCACTGGCTCTAGGAATGTAAATGATGGAGTGGAATGCAGAATGTGTATATTACCCTTTTATTTCTCACAGCACTATGCTTTATGTCTGCTTTTTCAAACACCAAATGTGTAATGTCAGAACCAACAGTTAATTCTTTGTACCCACCAACACTAATCTGAGTGAATGTATATACAACTATATATAATAAACATATTATATCAACTATAATATTATTGATATGAGAATTATTAATAATGATAGCTACTACCTACTGAGTCCAGGCACTATGATATTACACTAGGGTATCAGGGTTGGCGATGTCACAACAAAAAGTAAAATACCATCTTGTATCAGTATTAAGTAGACAGAACTAACCCTAAGTATGAAGGACTAGGTAACAATATTAAATGAAACAAAGAGCACTCCATACTACTTGAACAAATACTGTCATTCTAGAAAAGACCTGCAAAATTCTTTCAGGAAAAACAGACAATATTGACCAAAGAGTATAGAATCAAACACCTTTGGTAAAGAAATTATTGAAGCATCAAGAGTGACTTGAAGAAAAAAAAAAGGCTAGAATGAAGACACAGGGAAGATTCTTAAGCTTTCTCATCTATGTCAGCCATACATGTGCTGCTGTCAGCACCCCCAATCTTCCCATTTTTCTGTCTCTTTCTGGAGGTGTGCCAGCAGACAGCCATGTGCTTGGACAAATAAAAGGTTATCTAGTATCTGGTACCATGATAGCTGAATATGACTGTGTCTGACTCCTCTTGTCACAACTTCTCAGGGATACTGACTGTATCACTGTGGAAAAATTGTACCTAACAGCAATCTAGAGAGAGACAGAGACAGACAGACAGAGATTAATAAATGAAAATAGAAAACACCACCATCAAAACTAAAGAAAACAAGGGAAGAGTGAGGGGAAAAAGGAGAGAAAATGACTCTCACCCCTAAGTCCTATAGAGGGGCTACAATTTCTGACTTCATCAAGGCCTGCCTGACCATAATACCTGACAACAGGTTTTATTAACCTAACAAAGTCTTAGTACGACAAAATTTATATATCCAGCAAAGTCATGAGGATGATATTTTGGTTAAATGTGCGGATATGACAGAGTAAATCCCTGCTATTCTAACATGCTATGCTAAGATTAGAGAGAGGGAAATGAACAAAAACCTATCAAATTCCAAAGGTCTCTTGGCTTAATAATAACATACACATGCCTGAAGCAATTTAATTAACAAACTAATTCATTCAACTACTTTGCATTCTTAATTGCAAATACAGGCTATCTGCTCTAGAAAATTTTTTAACTGGAATGTTAGTATTCTTGTTGTGTCACCTTTATTAAGAACCTCTGAAATGTGGGCTCACAAATTCACCTATAATTATCATGGAAGAAGATTAAGTTCAGTTCACCAAATATTTGTGGAGTGTCTATTATGTACAAGATGCTTGGGAGAAAAGAAAGCCGCTGTCCTTAAGGAAATAATTTTAACACTTACTTGAAAAAGCTTAATAGGGAAAGTTAAACCAGAAGGTGTGTACAAGTGAAATGGTCTCAGATTTGCTAGCAAAATTCAATGATAATTGCAAAATACATACACATACATACTTAAAAAGCTACTGAGACCATTATATTTGACATTTGATTATAAGTATCAAGTCTGTCATAACTTTATTTCTGTGTAGAGGAAAGTACAGATTTGGCCATTTCAGATTTCAAGTAAGGAACCTGACCTAAAATATAACAGCGATGCAACCATAGGAAAAAATTATTAGATTGTTTGCCTATCACTGAAAGTGAAATCTGTGGCAATCATGTTAAGGGTGGCAGGCAAACTTCTGTCAAAACCCAGAGAAAACAACAGATCATGAGACTAATCTTTATTCAAGCACAGATATTTTTTCAGCGCACGCACACACACACACACACACACACACACACACACACACACACCAATTAGCTACCTGCAACAAAGAGGCAATATTTTAGACTCTGCAGCGTAACGGTATATCCTTGTTATAACATTTATCAGGATTATATATTTGAATAAATTCTAGAATAAATCATATCTGTTGAAATATCTGATAACCTTTTTCCCTAAAGCCAGGATTATGTTTTTAAAGTCTTTGAAAGGATTAATGTTTTAAATATATTTCATTTTATACAGTAACTAAATGGACTCTGAAACAATAATCTTACTCTTTCTCCATTTGCTTTAATGGTACTGATTTAAAAGCTTACTTATTTCTGAACAATTTTTTAATAACACTTTGCAAGACTATCTTTAAATAGTCTTATAAAATAATTTATTATTTTTCCTGATATCATATGGTTTGATTTCTACCTTAAAATAGAGTTGGTTTATACCATTGAGTATTATAGACATTAGCTGATTTTGATGCTACCATGTAAAGCACAAGAGTTGGTGATAATTTTTAAATCAGAATCTGCTTTGAAGCGAGAGATTGAGGATACTAAGAACAGGCTAGAAAATACATATGTATCCAGCACCCCCCCCCAAAAAAGAAAATATATATGCAAAACATACAAACACAAATATATTCTGCTATAAATACCAATAATTAGTCCAAAATAGAAATATTTAGTCCAAAATCAGAATACAAGAAAAATTTGTATTTGGAAAACCTTAATATACTGTCTTTCAAAAACATAACTATGTAGAATGCATGTTCTAAAT
The DNA here is from genome assembly GCA_004026905.1 of Hystrix cristata. Taxonomy (NCBI): domain Eukaryota; kingdom Metazoa; phylum Chordata; class Mammalia; order Rodentia; family Hystricidae; genus Hystrix; species Hystrix cristata. The sequence continues at coordinate 11,116 of PVJO010006432.1, forward strand.
AATTTTTAATTTCCTAAATACAGTATAAAAGTTGTTTATTCTCTAATAATATTTTGCTATAAAAAATTAGAGAACGATTTTCCTATTGATTTTGTATATGACATACTCAAGAAAAGTCTTTGAAATGATTTCTGAAATTTTGATGCATAATGTTACATGTAAAAGGTACAATAAATAAAAACAAAAGCGTTGTACTTCAAAAAAATTCTATAATAAGCAAAGGAAAGACGTCGCCATGTACTAAAAAGTATTCGTAACGAGATTTCAATATTAACTTTTTTTTTTTTTTTTTTGGTGCTGGGGATCAAGCTCGGGGCCTAATGCTTGCCAGGCTAGCGCTCTACCTCTGAGCTAAAACCCCAACCCCAATATTAATTATCTTAAGCATTAGGATAAAGCAAAAAAAATTGAGAGGAAGAAAGAAACAGGAGAGAATGCAGAGGGAGGAAAAAAAGGACAGGAAACAGCAAGAAAATGTGCGTGACTGAGGTGGATATTTGGCGCCCCCTGCTGTTGGACTGTTACTTAACACTAGACGTTAGAATAACAAAGCGAAATGAGTTCAGAGAATCCACTTTACCTTTTATGTTTGCTTGAGGAAAGAATGAGACTTCATGATTTGGTAGGAATGACAATATAGTTCATGCTATTTCATTTTCTTTTGCATACTTTCATTAACAAGTATTAAGGAGAAACTAAAAAAATATATTTAACACATTGAAGGGTTTTAAGATTTCATATTGTAAAATTTAACATAAAATTACTCTATAAAAGTAAATTATAAGTATGAAATACAAATATTTGTATAACAACTTTTAGAAACAAAACATCTTCTAAAGATTGATCCCTAGCCCATATCTTTTTTTTTGCCCATATCTTATTGATTCAAGAATAATGCTTGAATAATATCCAAAATTATTAACATATTAAGTTATAAGATTAATGTATTAGGTATCCCAAACAATAGCAGCACGAAAAAGACTGATATTCAACTTTTCCCAAAGGGCCAAGTTACGAAAGGAACAAGACCAGAGCCCTCTTCTCCTATACAGACTCGGATGTGAATCAGCTCACGTCCCTAGCATCAATTCTTCTATCTTCCATGTAAAGCAGAGACCAATTGCTTCAGAGAGATGTTGTAAACAGCTAATAGATCATGCTCTACTGATAGAAGAGAAATAATAATATTCAGCTCATTTTATCTCAAATAAGTGTGTTTTAAAAATATGAGTGAAAATAGTTAAAACCAACTGAAGAAAACTAAAATTTCAAAGATTTCCTATTATAAAATGTCTCCTGGATATGCCATAACTCTTACTATATCTGTAACTGCATAATAACAAGGGGAGAATCTTAAAGGCTGACTTAGTAAGAAAAAGTATAAGACAGATTAGGGACTTAGCTCAGTGGGAATTTAGCCCTGAGTTGATCCCAAGAACCACCCCCCTCAAAAAAAAGAAAAAGTAAAAGATAAAATGAAATGGAGACAATTAAAAAAAAAAACTGTTCTAATCTACTCTGAGTCATTGTGGCAAGCAATCCCTAATTTCAGAAATATCCACATTCCAGTAGATTCCAACCTATTTTTAATTGTCTTCTCTCATCACGGCCCCATTTACTGCTTACATCTCACTGTGCCCATCAGGCCCATTCACAATCCCCAATCACAGCCACACATGCTGTGACCTCTGCCTGGGACGTTCTTCCCCACTTTTCCTCCTGATGTTGAGCCCACCTCTCTTCAGAAAAGCCTTCCCAAGGGAAAAAACGGAAAGAAAGGGGAAAGGGAAATCATGGAGAATTGTAAATAAACCTGCTGTAAATAGGGATGGAGGGAACAGAAGGGAGGGGAGGGGGTGAGAACCAAGAGACACCATGTACAAGTACAAAACAAACATGTTAAATGTGATCAATATATGGACAATGTACCAATACATGTTCTTGGTTAAAAAATAAAAATAAAAAAGAAAAGCCTTCCCAACAACTCTTTTTATCAGGTCATCTCCTTGGGGTTCTCTCCCACATGGTTCACACCTTGAATAGTCTAAGATTTGCCACGATGAACACCACACTTGTCCCCAAGCCAGAAGAGAAATTCCTCAGAGCTGGGGCCTGCTGGGTGTGGATGTGATGAATGCAAGCTCCAACTGATGCTAGCTTAGGACCTACAAGAATGTGCTGAACAAATGCACATATCGATCAGTCAATCAATCAAGAGTATTAAACTAGCATGTGCTGAACATCTGCTGTGATAAATGTTGTCAAACACGTTATCCTACCGAACATTATTAAACCCAATTATCCCAATTTTAAAGTTAAAAACTTTAAATTGAAGCTAATTGATTAAAGCTAAAAGGTAAGTCAAATCACTCAGGATCACACAGGAAGTCAACAGTGACAATGTAGGAGGAAGTCTGATTCTCCTTCATCTGCTTAACATTTTCCACATGTTCTGAATAATTCTAGATCCCAAGAGGGTCTCAGCATTAGTTCTGTAGAGGTTCTAGGAAGTGTGGGAAGTAATAAGAGAAAGGATAAATCCACTCCGTATCAGTCAAATAAGCCTCAAATACAGGCTTATTTACAGCAGTTCGATGGGCGTTTTGTGCTGGGCAAGGGAAATACAAAGAAGAGTATCATATGGTCCTTTGAGGAGTGCTTAATAAGATGCAGAGTAGTAGCTCTCAGACACTAGTAATCCCCACCTCTACCCCGAGGGGCATTTGGCAATGTGTGAAGGCACCTTTGCTAGTCACAACTGGGGGTGTGGGTGCTAACAGCACCTAGTGGGTAGCTAACAGTATCTAGGGATGCTACTAAAAATTCTATAGTGCAAAGGACTGTTCCCACAGCAAAAAATTCTCTAGCTCAAAAGGTCAGTGATGCTTAGGAGAAAGGGAAACAGAGAAACATGTATGTCTATCTGCCTATATACATCAGCACTAGGTATACAATAGAATAAGCACTAGGATGAAAACATTAAAAAAAAAAAAGTCTATAGCCACACCACCCTGAATGCACCCCATTCTCATCTATCTTGGAAGCTAAATTGGGTCAGGTCCAGGCAGTGCCTGGATGGGAAGCATACACCAAGTGCTAGCGGTCGGAGAGGAAGATCCCCAACTCTGCCTGGCATGGCTCTTAGTTGAAAGGGTCGAGAGCCTTTGCAGGGCCCCCGGTCATGGGACTCTGATGGACTCAGGCCCTCGGGACGAGGAAGAGTTAGGCAAGTGGTGGAAGACTCAGGTCATTTCAGACACAGCAAACAGCAAGGCTCAGTTTCTTGAATTATAAGGGAAGATGACCAAAGAACCAAGTTTTTTACACTGAAAAACTAAAATCCTGATTTACGCAGACAAGTCCCCTCCTTTTGCCTGTCCCTCTCTTCTTGCTGTCTCTTCATTCCCATCTACCCACTTGCCAGAGGTAGTATCACTTTGGCCAAGCGTAAGTGCTGCTAAGTGTGCTTGTGACTGAGATGTGAATGCAACTAAGAAAAAATGGGTATTTTTATACAAAATAAGAAGAGAAAAGTGAGCAGAGACATTAGGAATCTCTTCGGGTATATGTTGCCTATTCTAGTCTGGAATGCACCGTACAGAATTCTAACCACAACCACCACATACCAACCCTGCTTCCTATCCTTACAAACTGCAATTAACTGCAGTGACTAATATATTTCCACCCAAGGTTGATTCTAGGGTCTCAAGTACCATATAAAGACTGTGTAAGTTTCACACAGGAAAAATTTTAAAACCTCAACATCATTGTCACTAGTTTAAAGTCTTCCTGGCCATCTATAATTCTAAGAAATTTCACCATCCACACAGGTCAACATATAGTCTGTAGCTCATGGTGGTCGGGGCCTCTGTACAGACTATAAAAGATTCAAAGTAGGAGAACCGATGACACCATGTTAACCACAGAATTATTTGGTAATAAAGTGAGATACTAATGTTACATTTGCTAATTTTGCTAGAGGTACCATTTTTGTATTTTACTTCTTATAATTATAAATTTGCATGAAACTACAACTTTCTAGAGACTTTAAGTATTTCAAATAGATATCATACTACATAAATGTAGAGTGATGGTACAAAGGTGGTATTGCATATGAACATATGGATATCCCTGAGGTGGGATGTTTTGGTATCAGTGCACCACAGATACTGGCTTTCAAGAGTTGTTATTCTTCCCTTTAAATTGTAAGTTCCTGTTAGTTTCATCATTTAGTTTGTTTGGGGGGTTTTACGTACATGAACAATAGTTTAAACTATTATTTCCAAAACCCTAGAATAGTGTTAAATCACATATTAAGTCCCTGTTCCCAAACTAGCCTATCACACGGCATATTGCACTCTTAAGCACAAGACTCCTGACCCAGTAGAAAGCAGAAAAGATGGGACCAACAGGCTGCAGGGTCTTTTGTGCCCCTCACAGCTCTGACTGTCTCAACTGCAGTCAACTTCTCCCCACTCTACTTCAGCCAACCACTCCAATGGCCACGCAGGCCAGGCGGTCTTCACCTAAGGAACCTGGAATGCTAATATCTCTGCCCTTGGCCACAGCCTTCCAGAGTACCAGATCAGCTCTCCCACCACACCTTCTCCGCACCCTCTTACAGCAAGGCTTCACAAACTGCTGCACATTGGAATCACAAGGGAGCCTTTTAAAATTCCCAGTGCACAAGCTGCATTCCACACCAATTAAACCAGGAAGTCTGCACACAGAAGCCAGGCTACAATAGGTTTTTAAAGATCCCTCCGGTGATTTCAATGTGCAGCACAGTTTCGGGGGCATTCCATCACTGGATTCACCATATCCTCAAAGACTGTCAGGCCCCTCCTCTCCTCCGCCCTTGCTGAGCTTTGACCCCACAGTATTCACACCAAGCGACTTTTCACAACTCCCCTTCATTCTCTTTTACCTCAGAAATGCCCAAAGTGCGATTCTGGAACAAAATGTATCCTCTATATTTTCATGTATACCTTTTTCTCCACCTTACTACAGCCTCTTGCAACTACAAATCGCCATCGATTCTTTTCCTTCTCCTTCACTGCCACCATCAGTCCCCGACCTCTACCATTCTCAAGTCCTCTACTCAGGTTCTCCCTTCCTCCCCGACAGCCTTTCCTCCAACTTGTGGGAGGAGTATCAAGGCTTGAGGAATATTCCCTCCTCAATTCCCACCCACTACTCACAGGCACACACCCATCCAGACACCAAGCCCGTCTTCTTTCCCTTCAGTTTCAAAAAATAAGGTATTGCTCCTCCAGAAGAAATTCAACTGCCTTGCCTCTGCCTTTGACTTCTCATTTTCTCATTCTCCAGGGAACCTGGCTTCGTCAATTTTCAGTCCTTCCCCATCCTGATCTTGAACTTTCCTCTCTCTACTGGCTCTTCATCCTTAGCCCACAACTATCTTCAAAACTGCATCCCCTTAGCTGCTCTCTTTCTCCTTCCTTCCCTTCTCATGCAAGTATTTCAAAAGTATTCTACACTTATTATGTCTAGTCCCATTCTTCTTTAGTCTTCCACAATCAGACTCTGTCCCCAAAATTCTGGGAAGACAGTGCTGAAAAACAACACTAACGACTCCACTGACAGATTTTCATCCTTCTAAGAATCAATAGCTACTGTACCTGACACAAATAACCACTCACCTTTCTTGCAACTCTTGATTCCCTGGTTGCGGATCAGCAAAATTCTCCTGGTTCTTCTCAAATCCCTCATCCTTCTCTGAAAGGTTTCTTCTTTCTCCTCCCTTAAAAAGTTGGTATCTCTGAGAGTCTGTCTCTGAATAATCTCATCCACTTCTACTGTTCTACGTTGGAGATTCCTAAATCTGTATGTCCCATCACCACGCCCCTCTCTCAAGTTTAATATCTTTAAACTGCCTGATAAACATCTATACATAGATTGCATAGGAATCTCATATTCATCATAGACTAAGCAACTCACCATTATTCCCCATAAAGCCCTCTCTTGTCATTCGCTGTCACCTGAAAGAGACACTTTCTACTCCATTGTCCACTCAGAAAACCCATGCATCAGCTTTCCTTCTCCTCGTCTTACCTACTCACTCATTAGATCCCACGGAATGCAACTCATAAAGAATTCTTGAATTTAAATGCTCCTCTCTATATTTCTTATCAGTTTTACACACTGATTTTTATATCAAATTCCTTTTGCGGGAAGGAGTCCAGAGCTATTTTTTTTTTTTAAATTTGAAAGCCACTGAGGTAAAAGATAAAGTTTTGGCACCTTCCCAGGTAAAACATGGACTCATCCCATTTCCCCCCACTACCTGCCTCTGAGCTGATCCTCCAGCAATACTAACTACACATGGTATTTGCACTTCCCTCTTTGCTTATATCACCCACCTCTTCCAGAGCACAGTGCAACTCATCTCCATCCATCACCCCATGGTGTTCTACTTAGCCTTTAATACTCCCTCCTCTAGGAAGCAAGTTTTGATCACTTCAGGTCTGCACTGGTTTCTGCAATACTTTCTGCTTTTCTCATATATCCTACTTAACTGTATTGCATTGTATTTATCTGTTCATATTTCCTGAGAGTAAATATTATGTCTTATTCATTTGGCTCTCCAGGGCCCAACACAGTACCTAGTAGTCAATAAATGTTTACTGAACTAGACTGATTCAATTACCTTCTAACAGAGACTACAAAAGTCAAGACATTTCAAACTCTTTTATAAGATCTAATGAAGAGTAGATTTTCAAGCACATTAAAAGAGAAGAAATTACTTCTTCATCGAAGTACTAAAATATTAATATTTAGTCACAAATTTTTGTATTTCTATCAAATTACTTTATGATACCTTCAAGATCCCAAAGAAGAGTTAAACATAAAGTACCATACATGAGGGTTAGAAAGATCTGGCTGCTGAAGTCATAAAGTTTAATCTAATCTAGTGTTCCTACTCTCTAAAAGGTCTAGTATTTGATTTATTATGTGAGATGCTAAAGAAATTCCTTCTTTGCTGTACCTCATGTATAATCCACAACAATCTAAATTTCTTGTAAGTATAGTGTGTTTCTGTTAACAACGCATTTCCAAAGGAAAAAAAAAACTGATCTGAATTTAAAACCATAACAGAACAAGACCACTTTTACTCGGCTCAGAATATGGTGCATTATACATAATATGAACTATGAATTGCATTCCTAAATCCATTGAACACCTAGTATGTACAAAGCATAGGGACAAGAAGGCACTAGAACCTAAATATTAAGTTTGAGGAAGGCTATTCCTCTTTGATAAGTCATTATTTGGTGGTGATATGCAATTACCACAGTAAACACAGTCATGTCTAATTAAAGGATTAAAAAGGAAACAGAATCAAAAACCCTAGAATCACCAAAAATTACTAAGTATGAATTAAATATTTAGCTTTGAGAGTTTAGTTTTATTGCTTAAAGGAATAATTTCTACTGTATTTATGGTAATTTAAAACTCATCTCCTTCAAACTGGAAAAAAAGTTGATGGACAATTAAGCTGAGGTGGAAATTTTCAGATTATTCATCCCAAATATATTCATCTAATGCACACACATTCACACAAAAAAGAGCACATGCACTCGCAACCTAAATGTATGAATCATATGCAAGTGGACTCATTTTAATAAAGAATTTAGAGTAGGTGCTACAACTGTGGGGGCAGGGAGAGTCAAGTGAGTGAAGAAAGATCAGTAACAGGGTCTTATCTGAGAAAAAGATTATGAATTAGAAGGATCACAAAGGCAAAGAGCAGACTGCTTTTAGGAAATAAAAGTGAATACCTAATTTCATTTTGGATTGGTTTGCAAAGGGAGGGATCAGATAATACATGTGATTATTAACATTTACATGGGACAAATACTGGTGACATTTATTAGAATAGTGAAAAGTATCAGTAAACTTTCTCTGTAAGAGTTAAGTGGCAAATATTTTAGGTTTTGAAAACTACACAAGGTTTTTGTCACATATTCTCTTTCTTTTTTAATCCTACATAAAAAATTTTCTTAGCTCAAGAGCCCTGTTTGCATGCACCACAGTTTGCAGACCATACATAGCATAAAATAATAAGAAATAGAGAGTTCTAAAGGAGATCATTATGAGCCAAATTTTAATGAAATTAGTTAATTAAGAGCTCAATCTAGTGAAAGACACAAACCCACAGATACAAGAAGTTCTGGAAACTCCAAAGAGGATAAAAACAAAAAATACACCTCAGCACATCATACTTAAATTGCTAACAACCAAATAGTGATTTTAAAGTACCATGGATAAATCAATATGGAGATTAAGCAATTAGGTAGGACTTTATGGGGAAGAGAGAAAACAGAGCTTTTGAAAATCTTATAGGGCTAGAAAGAAAATTTTGAAATATCTTTATATCAAATAACCACCAAAGATAGTAAGCATGCTGCACATTTGAAGATCATGATTACTATTGGAATATTCATTCTAATATCTCTATTTCGCACAGAATGGAAAGTGACAAATGTTTTCTTTATTTGAGTGAAGAAATGTATTTCTCCTCTTATAGTCATAGATGTTTATTTCCTCTTTGTCTCCTTAATACTGGAGAGCTAAGGCTCCTTGACTTTATTTATAAAGACTAGACAACAATTAGTACAATATAAAACTTTGCTCTACTAACCATTTGGGATAACCAAAACTGAATTTACACATATTTTTAAATATAAAATAAATAAATAATCAACATATTCGCATTTCCATCAGTATTCATTAAAATTTCCAGGTAGAATGCTAAGCAAGTTTAATTGATTCTTCAAAGGTCATTCATATCATAAAAATTCTTCTAAGGTTTAAAACAGTGCATAACACAAGGCCTAGTATCCTGTACACAATGTCATTTGGCTTGTCCCTGTCTGTACCTTACAGTGCCCTTTTCAAAGTGAATCGCAAAGTCAATTCAATCAGTACAAAATTTTTTTCAGAGTGAATTGTGCAAGCAAAAAACACAGAGTATGGTCTTAGTAAGTTACATTTGACTTCTAAATTCCATTTCTCACCTAGTTACACAGAATACAAAGCTACTGACCTTTGCAAATATAGCTCACTCATTTTTTTCAGGCTTTTGACTAATTAGACAACAGGGAGAAAGATGTAAGGTGAAAACAGAATTCATTCTAGTCATTTTTCTATTTCTTCAACCTTGTCATTTTTCCATATAAACAGGGTGATTCTGATTGGTACAACAACATTCAAGCTGTAAAGGTGCTGAACAGAAAATCACACACATGAGGCCTAAGAAATGAATTTTATGGCGGAGCTTTGTAGTTCCACTGATTAAATCTCTTTGGCCCAAGGTTTGCTCCCAGGAATGAGCATCTGTGGCAAATGCTTCATGAAAAAGACTTGTCAAAAATATCACTAAATACATCAGATTATCTTTTTAACATATTCATTTACACACTTCCTCGAATACCACCAGGTTTAATCTATGGTTGATGGGTTATTTTTATTTTACAAATCTTCTAACACTCAATCTATTATACTACTTTTGAAAATTCCTGTGGGGATTAAAAAGAAGATGGCTCTTCCTTGAAGAGATTATAACCACTTCCTTCCTTTTAACAGGTATGGCAGCCTACTTTTATCCTCTTCCACTGAAAATACTTGGTACATTCTCCTCCCTCACTTTCATCATTAGCAACTACAAGGAAACAATTTCCATAAGGGTGAACTCCCCAACTCTGTTCTCAATACCAAGTCTTCCTATACTTCCTATACTCCACCAACACAAATGTTCATCAATCTCCTAAACTAAATATAAACCCTGCTGTTAACCATGCAGCCACTGAATCTGCTTCCTTTGCTTTGTCTACCAAAAACAAATTATTTCCATAATCTCTACCTCCACTTCGTCTCATAGTCATTCCCTGCTCATTACACCCTGACTTCTGACCTAACTACCCAAAACAGCTCTCTTAATGATCACCAATGATTTTCCTAAATACCACATATAAATACTCTTTTTTATTTCCCCAATTCTTAATGTTATTTCAGTTCTTATCAATTGCTAGCTTCTACCTTCCTTTATAAAGGAAGCCTTTATAAAGGCTGTTTTCAATTGTATGTGTGATCTAGAATCTGTTTTTATAATTTTTCTGTTTATCAGTGTCTCATCTTCATTTTCCAACTATGTAAGCAAGTATTCCATCTGCAAATTTCTTCTCTTTCCTTACTCTAAGGTGAAAGATTTATACGATCTGGGGGCTGTGGATTTAGCTCAGTGGTTAGAGTGCTTGCCTTGCAAGCACAAGGCCCTGAGTTCGATCCCCAGCACCACGGAAAAAAAAAAAAAAAAAAAAAATTTATACGATCTGAAGAGAAACCAGAGTATTCCTTCAAATGATATGATCTGAAAATATGACTTAAGAGATAATTTACAGATAACTTTCAATACCTATCCCAAAATTCTGTTCAAAGCTTTTGTAATGTATTAACAATACTTAAAAAGTACCATACGAAGTTATTCATTTTTTATTCATTAATCCACTCAATAGCTATTAAAAAAAGAGCCCATTGGTTAGAACAACCCAAAATGAAAAAAATTAAATAAAAGGAACAAAGCACATATTCAAACACAGAACCTCACAGGCCACAGTAAGAAATTTGGATTTTGTTTTAAAAGTGCCAAGAAGCCATCTGGAGGTTACTTGCCCAAGGTCACCTGGAGCCAGCAAGTTACACAGATGTAATTTGAACACACACATGCTTGCCCCCAGAACACAGACTCTTAACAACTCCTTTTACCTGCTTTCTAAAAATGAAGCAAAGCCCATTTCATATGAGAATTGCATCCACTGCTGTGAAGTTGATAACGCCGTCTTCTAGTGCAAGATTCAACAAGCTATGGCCAACAAGCCAAATCCAGCCTGCCATCTGCTTCTGTAAACAGTCTTACTGGAAGCCAATCATATTCATTTGTTCATATACTGTCTCTGACCGCTTTCACCCTATACTGCAGTTAAATCCCTGTGACAGAGACAGCCCACAAAGCTTGAAATATTTACTATCCAGCCCCTTATAGAAAGACTTTACCAATTCTTTGTCTAGCCAAATGTTTCGAGGTTCATCATCTAGAAAGCAGAGAGAGTAAAAACTAACTTACCCACTTGCAGCAAGATTAAGGAAGACAGTGTATATGGAAAATTATGATGATAGCAGGTACCTCTGATGTGGACTGCAGTCTAATTCAGACTCTGTACTTGAACATTAAGAAAAAAAAGCCATCCCTGCTCCACCTCATCATCATGTCAGTTGTTTCTCAAAGGTATGTTGCCCCCTTCCTAACACCCTATCTCTTAAACCTACCCAAAAGAAGTAAAAGTCTCCTATTATAATCATCCTCAAAGCCCCTTCCATGGCTTCTACCTTTCTGTTATCAGCTGTGCCTTCTCCCGTCAGAGGGGCTTGCGTCTCTGAAATAATCTTGAATATCAAAATCTTCTGTTGCTCATTTGTAAAGGCTTATTTATTCAACTTACACACCAGCTTACCCGGGCTCCTTTCTACATTTCCAAGTGCCTAATCCTATTTCTGGTCCCTGTTACCTCTCACTATGTCTTCCTCTCACTATGTCTTTCCAGTGGCCTCACAATTCATTTCCCATATCAATATTTGTAAGTGCTCCACAGATGTAAGACATCACAAAATATTTCTCAAACAAACAAATATCTCCTTTCAAAACTGCCCAACATTTTATCAATACCATTCGGCTACATCCTCAGATTTGCAGTCAAGTTCTTCCACAATATGATTCTAATCTATACCACTAAACTAACTTCACATTAAATTTCTCAGGCATTTCCCATGCTTCTCTGCTGTATCACATTGTACATAATTGTTCATGTAGTTTTACTACAATGTAATGTTGTTATACTATATTAAACACTGAAAAATTTTTTAAAAGAAACACTCAATTCCTACCCTCAGGAAGCTGGAAATCTAGTAGGGAAAAACAAAAAAAAATTTTTTTAATTCCCCATATAACAAGAAAAGTGTCTTAGGAAAGGTGTGAAGAGGAATATGTGAGCCCAAAGAGAACGTAAAAACTAATTCTGCCACAGCAAGCAGAAGTATTAAGGGCTGAAGATATCCTAAAAAGGAAAGAGATTAAAGAGATAAAGGGAAGGAGGGATAGGATATAGTACAAAGGATTCCTGCTATTTCAACCTTTTTTTTTTCCTCCAGAGCACTGGTTTTAAAATGAAAACCAGGGTAAATTTGCTTCCCAGGGTAAATTTGCTTCCCAGGGTAAATTTGGCAATGGCCAAAGAGATTTGATTGTCATGACTAGGGAGAAGGAGGTATTACTGGCATAAAGTGGTAGTGAGACAAAGCTGCTCAATGTCCTAAAACACAGAAAACAGTACTCCAACAAAAAACAATTATCCATTCAAAATGTCAGATTGTGGTACAATTAAGCCACCATGGTTTGGAGCCAAAAGAACTGGAGTAAAGGAGAGGCTAAACTTGAAATAACTGCAGGATGCGTTCGAACACTGACAACAGCGATGGTGGGGAAAGAGCATGAGTTATGTATGGACAACATTGCTCATTAAAACCAAAGGAGAGAATGCAAAAGTGAACACCAGGCAAAGGTTATTAATGAATGCTCCCCATCTGAAGGTTTATGAACAGAAAAAAATAATAAATAAAGGTTTATGAGCAGGGAAAGGTACTGTAAAGCAGGGGTCTCAAGACAATCAATTATGAGGGAAAAGAGAAGACATGAGCAAGAATCTAAGAGAAATGCTATCAGCACTTTGTTACACTTCACCCAATCCAACAAATATTTATTGCACAGCTGCTACTAGATGTCATGTGGGAAACACAGAGATAAATAAGTCATAATCCTTGCTCTCAAAAAGACTGGACTTCAGTACGGAGAATTAGATAAGAATATGTTATAATATCAGGGAAAATAAGAGAAATACATAAAGGTTCAAATACGACCCTGCAAAAACACCATGCGGCAATAAAGAATGCTTTCACTTTGTAATAATCTCTTACTCTACTAAGTAAGAGAGAAAAAAAATCATAGCAGAGTAAATTCTCCATCTCTGGTCACAAAGTTTTGTATGCTCACTCTAATTCACATAATTAAGAAAATAAAATACATGTTACTTTGAATAGACTGAGTGCTAATACTCTTATAACAAGGCAAAAGCAGGACACTTCAGGTGGGATATCCTGAGACTTTATTTCCACTGAAAGACTCATGTGAAAAGAAGATCTAAGATCCTAGGAGTAAGCCTTATGCCACTAGGAAGGTCTTAATGATAGTTTTTTGTTGTTGTTGTTTTGTTTTGTTTTTTAACTTTGGGTGGGTTTATTTCTCCTGAGATTAAAAAGCCATCCAGAGGACAGCTCTTTAAATATTCCCTTCAGAGGGAGCCTCAAACTCAACATGAGAAAACAGAGAAATCCCTAATGGCTCAGCCAACATACATTTTTCATAAAGCGATTATCCTCGTGCAGCCTCAGCTTCCTAAGACTTTCCCCGCTTTCTATAATTGTTTTCCTTGTAGGCCAGGCAACAATTACCACTGCTACAAGACTGAAGAGGTTCACAAGCAATATATTTTACAATACATAAGTGTAGTGTCTCTGATATCTGCTGCTTTTATCACTAATTGCACTATAAAATGTGCTATTAAAACAGGGACAAACAAGACTGTAAAAATCACATAATGGACCACGACCACTTACAAAAGCCATTCATAAATGTTACTGTACTACTTATTTTTCTTTAATTTTCCAGTTATATAATAATTTTTCTAAATCTGTATTTCTGGGGGTTACCGTTAAAATATTTGGGAATCATATAACATACATGCCCTTGAATACATTGTTTTATACATTTACTCAATATTAAAATCATACAGCATGTCAGACAATGTGCTATAAACACTGAATTCCTAGAGACAGCTATGTGGTTCCATGAAATAAATTACAGGCACGATGAATGTGTTTAAACTGTGATTTCTCTTCAAACTTTAGAACATAGGACTGAAAGCATGGAGGAAAAACACAAGGATTTCATAATTCCAATTCACGAAATGTACAATAGAGCCAATAAAACATTTATATCTTGGGCGAAAAAATCAAAAGGTGATATTACTGCCACTTACTGGAAGATGTGGGACAGTGTAACTACCTACAGTACTTCACAAGCCATCAGCACCCACTAATTCATGCTAATTGTCAAGTTTCAAGTCCTTCACCATTTATTCACTATGCTTAGCCATTAACAAAGGAAAATTAAAACAAATGAATTTGTACTATCCATAAATAACTCTAATGAATATATAGATAGAATTTTAAGTCATGATTTAGATGATATAATAGGACTGTCTCTAGCTTTTATTTATCCATCGCCAGACATAAATTAGGTCTAATAATATCATAGAATACAAACACCTCAAACCAAATAGCATCTATAAAACTAAAGATAAGTAACAATGAATTGGTTTTCTACTGCTCAGTGAACAGGGAACTTATGCCTTCATTGTGTCAGGAAAGTGTAATTGAGCTACACACACGCATAAAAAAATTTTAGTACTTCTGTAACTCTACATACTTATTCTGAAATATTTTCTTAAATGCTTTAAATGCCTCAACTCACTAAAATCAAAACTTAATTTTGAAACAAGTGATATATCAAAATTATAGATTCTTTAACTTTAACCTAATTTTCCCTTTAGGGGGACACTAACTAGTGTTCAACCTTTCAGCAGAAAGTAAAACAGAAGGATAATATAAACAATATTTGCTCTAATTTCTGAAATGGAAGTCACTGAATTCAGTAGAAATAATTTTAAAATATTTGAGTAATAAAAATAATTTACTTTTTCAAAATACCAAATACTTAAAATATTACAAAATAGTCTGGATAAACCTAAATTTAAAAAAACCAAACACTTATTTTTTTCATTATCATTAACTCTCAATATTTTTTCCCTAAGATGTACCAAAGTTATGTTACTAAATTAAGTTATGGAGGGCCTACAACGCTTCATGAACCCACATACAAAACTTACCTTGTCAGATGCTTCAGAAGCCAAGAGGTTAGTTGCAAGGGTTTGTAGCTTATGATGTGCCATATTTTTAAGGGCAGCAAGACTACGCCTTGTCATAGCTTGTTTGAGATTGACCGCTGGGTGACTCAGTGAATCAACTGCGGCAGGAACAGCTTCATCACAAGCATTCAGTATCTCCACTGCGGTTATCCCCATTACACAGCGATCCAACGCACCTGGGAGGCAAACATGCACATATATTATACGATGCTGTAACATTTTCAACCGTTTTTTAAGTAAATTGGCATAAAATTTTTTATGCTTTATCAGTGCCTCCCCAAAACATCTTCTTGTACAGTATCTCCTTTCTCTAACAATCTTCCATGTAGATTACCTCAATCATTCCTCTCCCTTAAGACCCCCAACACAACTTCTCAATAAAGTCATGTGCAGAGCCAAGATTTCAACAACTTCCTTCAGGCTTTTCCACTCTCTTCGTATTTCCCAGGAGGGTTTCCTTGAATGATCCCACAGCATTACACTGTTACAAACATCAAATTTGATGACCTGCTCATCATCGAAGCTGTGCATCAATATTAAACAAAAACCTTACTACTTTCATTTTTCTGCCTGAATAATTCTTGAAGTTTCTCTCTCCAGGAAGCTTCTCACAAAACAGGAAAATGTTGGAACTTCTCTATTCACTCTGAAGATTTCATTTTTAATTTTTTCTTTTGTTTTGTTTTTGTGCTGGGTATTGAACCTAGCGCCTTGTGTATGTTAGGTAACCACTGAACAACATGGCCAGCCCCCAGTCTGCAAATTTCTTCTGACTCTCGCCACCAAAATGTTTACCCTATGTCTGTGAAAATAACTAGTACTTATAACTATTTCACAGCATTTTCATTTGACCTTTCTTTCCATTTATCTCCATTTATCTCAATGTGTGCATTTCTTGTCTGAGAGCACAAATTTCTTCCTTCTGGATAATGTGGGCTCCACCACCTCCTTCCAAGCCTTTACTCTGTTACATTTCCAATAAGTCATTCCCTGTGTTGTTGTTTTTTTTTTTTTAATCAATCTCTCACTTTTCTGCTCCACCATCTCACCAACACTAACTGCCAGCTATACAGTATTTATTAAAGTGTTTGACCTGCCTCTCCCCACCTAGAATTATAAACTACACAAGAACTAGAGTCTGAGCTGCTTTATTCACTGTTGTATACCCAGCACACTGGACAGTGGCACAGAGGTGAGACTCAGTAACTATGTGCTGATTGAATGGAGACACAGTTAACAGCTTTAAACAAGGAAGTCTAAAAAAGCTAGCAGAATAATGTTCAAAGTATATGAACTAAGAAAAAGAAATAAAAATGGGAAATAATCATATGAAAAGATAGCAGTTTCACTACTCAAAGAAACCCATATTGAAGCAACAATAGACTACCATTTATCTCTTGTCATGACAGATATTCAGCGTTCCCAGGGAACTAGTAATATATTTTTAACACAAAATTATTAATTTTTTCTTTGACAAACTGTATTACATTTAAAACCCACATGTCCTTTAACACAGAAATTCCCATTCTAAGATTTATAGTAAATAATCATATCACATACAAATATAAATGTGCATCTGTAGATTCAAAAATATCCTGTAAACACTTTAAAGGAACACTATGAAGTTACCAAAACAGTAAGAAAACAAAGCATATTTATTATATGGACTAAAAGCCACAACATACTGTTAAATTTTTTTAAAAGTAACAGTATCCATCATATCAAAGGGAAGAAGGGATCCTACAGTTAAAGGAAAAAAATCAGGGGCTGGGGATTTAGCTCAGTGGTTATAGTGCTTGCCTTGCAAGCATAAAGCCCTGAGTTCGATCCCTGGCACCAAAAAAAAAGGAAAAAAGTCATTAAAACGGTGTATTTATATGCCTGAAGTACAAGGGAATTTCATATTCCTATACATGAAGATTTGTAATATTGATTTCTAACAAATATATACTACACTATGTTTTTAAATACTGTGGAAAAAACAAGATTATTTTGAGTGAGTTAAAATTAGACTTTAACTACTTTGCTCCCAAGTGTCAAGGTTAAATTCCTCCTCCCTTTTGAACAACTGAAGCCCAGATCACTAAGTGGGAATGAACAAAGGCAGGCATTTATTTGGGGAATGGGGGAGTTGGGCGCCCCGGTGAGGAGAGGACCTGCAATGGCCCAGAGCAGGGTGTCTGACCCTGAGATGGTGAAGAGGGTGGCAAGGGCTTAGCATAGCAAGTTGAAACCCCAGAAGAATGCACAGAAAGAGCTTGAGCAGAGGAAAGGTCGGGTTCACCCAGGGAGGCAGCCCAGCACAGACCCTAAGGCAAGGCCCAAGGAGTGCAGGCATGAAAGCAAAATGGTACAAGGTGTTGATGTCCTAGAGGTATGCAGATATCTACAGGGTAAAGAGGAACGGCAGGGGCCCAAGAAAGCTGAGAGCATCTATGTAGGTGGACAGCTTTGCACAGAAGACTAGATCCCAAGGGGAAGAGAGGACATCCATAACGGGCAGAGGAGAGGCCTGCAATGGAGTATCAGAACTGGATGAATGACAAGGATGTGCGTACGAAGAGGTAATATCATCTCCACACACTGGAAAATAAGACAGTGTTCCAGAATAATCAAAGACCATGTTTAGTTTGAAGGGAATCCCCCTGACCAAATCCAGAGCATCAAAATAAGAGTTTATGAACATCCATTAAATAAAACATGAATCCAAAAGTCTATACTGACAAAAATAAATAAATTAAAAGTTTGGAGAACAGATACACACCTTGTTTCAAAGTATCTCACCTCAAAAATGGCTACTATTACAAAAGGAAAAAAAAGAATAAATTTCCAGTGAAGAATCCAGAAAACATTTCCTTAATTAAGTGATCTAAGTTAACACTACTGATGAAACAAATTAAAATCATGTGTCATCTGGTAGGATGCAATAAGAAAAAATGTCTGTGAGTTGTTGGCAGAAATATAGCCTGAAAATAATTATGAGAAAACATCATTCAAACTGAAATTGAGTAATATTTTACAAAAGAACTGGCTGGTAAAATTCAAAAGTTTTAGTCTCTAAAATAAAAAACTGAGGAAAGATTTTACATTGAAAGAGACATAAAACTGAATACTGAACACAATTCTAGTTTAGATACTTTTCTGCAAAAAAAAAAAGAAAAAGAAAAAAGAAAAAAGAAAAGACTTTAGTTAACAATTAGAGAAATATGCTTGGGGTCTGAAGGTTATAGGAATATACCAATGTTAACTGACTGTGAAAGTAAAAATATACACACACATATCATGGGGTAGGGTACAAAATACTTGCACATAAACAAGAAATCAATGCAAACCAAAAGGAAATAATAAAGAGGATCAAGAGAAAAAAATGAATTCCCACGTGAAACCTATTAAAAATAAAAATTTTTGTTCGACCCTCGGAACCAAAATATAAATAAATAAATTAGAAATTTCAAAAAATATTTTTAAAAACATGGAAAGAGTGCATTCTGTCAAAATCTTTAAATATTTTTAAAATTCAAAAAAGCAAAGCCAGGATTGGTGGTACACGCCTGTAATCCCAGCATTTGGGAGCCTGAGACAGGAGTTCAAAGGCAGCCTGGGATACAGAGTGAGTTCAAGGCCAGCCTGGACTACATGGCGAGACCCTGCCTCAAAAAAAGAAAAAAACAAAAAAAATTTCAACTAAGCAGAGAGAACTTCTGTCTTCAGTCAAGATGCAATGAGAAAAGATTGAATTTACCCTTCTTCCTAAAGCAACTTAGAAAAAAAGAGTATATGAAGCAATGTTTCCAAACAATAGTCATTAGGCAATTAAGGACAATGATCCTCAAAAATGAAAATGAAAACAAACAAGGTCAGCGCTATGATTGCTTCAGCTCACCACCCTCAGAGTCTCCAGCTCACAACACAAGAAGGGAGCCAGGTGGAGCCTAACAATTTAGTTTCCCTAAATTGAAGAAAAAGAGCTGTCGGTCCAGGGAGACCAAGGCAACCAGTGTTTGGACCTGCAAAGAAATCTGCAGAAAGTCCTCCTTCCATATTTCGCCAAGTACTGAGTAGCACATGACTGTGGAATCTACCCACAGCGCAGGAAAAAACTCTGTGAAAGGTTTAGAAGGTACAGTGTGCAGTATCGAGACAGTATCGTAAATAGGGCCTGTGACCAGCTGAACTGAAAACTGTATCATTCACAAGCCATTGGCTGGGAACTCAGGAAGGTCTTGCTTTTGCAGTGGATGACAATTAGCCCAGAATTCGCACTGCTATAATTCTGCCTATAATTTGTCTTAAAGGCAAGGTCCAAAAGGATCAAACTCTGCTCCATAATAAAGCTCAAAAAGACTTACAGAAATACAAACCTATCCAAGGAAATAAAATCAACAATATCTTGTATCTAATAAAAAATTATTAGACATGCAAAACAGGACAAAAATGTGACCTATGACAGCAAAAATCAAATCAATGAAAACCAACTGAGAACTGACAAAATGATTAAAATTAGCAGAGAAGGGACATTAATAGTCATTAAAATTGTACCCATGATATCTAAAAATTTTAAACAGAGACATGGAATATATTAAAAGACTAAAATCAAATTTTAGAAATTGGAAACTGGGGGCTGGGGATTTAGCTCAGTGGTTGGAGTGCTTGCCTAGCAAGTGCAAGACCCTCAGTTCGATCCCCGGCACCAAAAAAGAAAAAAAAAAAGAAAGAAAGAAATTGAAAATTGTAATATTTGAGTCAGAAAATGCCCTAGATATGGATAACGGCAGACTACACATTGCAGAAAAAAACACAGTATCAGTAAATTTCTAGCTATATGAACTATATAAAATGAAACGAAAATAATTTAAATGAAAAAGACAATCAATAAGCTGTGGGACATCTTCAAATGGACCCACAGGTATGTTACTGGAGTCTTCAAAGAAAGAACAGAGAATGTAGGTGAGAAACCATACTTGAATAAAACTGGCCATAAATTTTCCAAAGTTGATGGAAACTACAAACCCATAGATCTGTGAAGTATTAGGAATCTCCGAAAAAACCCCGAGCACAAGCAATATGAAGAAAACTTAGAGTCATTGCTCAAAACCAGTAATAAAAAATATTTTAAAGTAGCCAGAGGAAACAGACATGTTACATACAGAAGAAATATAAATATGACAGCAAATTCTTCTCGGGAAACAATGAATGTGAGAAAGAATGGACAACTGAAAGAAAAAAAAAACAAAACCGTGGACCTAGAAGTCTACAATCCACCAAAAATATTTTTTAAATGAAGGTGAAAGAAGAAATTTTTTAGACATGCAGATTAAAAAATTCATTGCCTGTAGGTCTACAAGAAAAATTAAGTATTACACAAAAGGAAATGATTTAGATGGAAATCTACATCTATATACAGCAAATGTAAGGGACATGGTAACTACACAGATATATACATGCAGAGATGGAAGGATGGATGGATATAAATAGATGATAGATAGATAGATGGACAGACAAACTTCATTCTTATCAAAATTTCCTTATAATACCATAAACTTTTTAAACGAAAAAGCAGAAGAAAGAAAATAGTATCCGAATCAGCAAAAACCACAAGAACATATGGATAATGCAAGTGATGAAAGTGGCAGTGAGTGACCCAATTATTACTGACTACAGCAAATGGTCTGTGTAAAAGAATAGCCAGAGGGAAAGTCGAAAAGGCAGGAAAGCACCACACTGCATAAGATCTTGTCTTCAAGGCTTTATGAACTAACATTGCTCATATTCACTCACTGAAACAGTAGCATGAACAAAAATGCTGTTTTCTTATTCCCTGAGATTAATTTCCCAGCAGAGGACAGGATGAAAAGTACAAAGAGTAGGCACCAAGAAGACAGACTTTTTGAAGGTGGGGAAAAGATCAGGGGAAAGAGGAAACGGAGAGAGGAGTAAAGCAATCAAAATGCTCAAGACATGTTACATAGATATACCTGTTCCCCAAAATGAACATAAATATTATATATTGCAGAAACACATTAATCTTTTAAAAAAGAGGAAAGAAGGAAGTATAGGCATGGTGGGTCATTCCCATAATCCAAGCTACGTAAGAGGTCGAAGCAGGAGGACTGCATGTTTGAGGCCAGCCTAGGCACCTTAGATTCCATCACCATATAAAATTTAAAAGAATAAAATGGGGTGGGTGATACAGCTCAATGGTAGAGCGCTTGTGTAGAATACCAGAGTCCCTGGGTTCAATTCCCAGTGCAGCAAACAAAACAAAACAAAACAAGAGTATATAGGGAAGATAATCAATAAAGGGGTCTAAGTACGGGAAGATGTAGTTCTAAATTACAATGGTACACCAGAAAGAAAGAAAGAAAAATAAAATCAAAATAAAAGCCTAAGAATGTAAGAATGATTTTTAAATTACTCTTAAGAATAACACAAAAATAGGGGGTTGGGGATGCTTTATATACATTTTTAAACAGACATACATGTCAACTCATGATTCATGATCTGAATACATGATTCTTTAAAAAGAGGAATATTAGAAAACTTAGAGGAGCAAAAAATAAGAAAAAAAGAACAAAGTAAGTTGATAAGATCTTATACGTTAATTTTTAACAATATTTGTCAAGTATTAATGCTATATGAATTTGTCCAAGACTAATAATTATACCTATAAAATAGGAATACAGCCAGGCATAGTGACACATGCCTATAATCCCAGCTATTTGGAAGGCTAAGGCAGGAGCACGGTAAATTAGAGGTCAGCATAGGGAACTTAGCAAGATCCTCTCCTCAAAATGAAAACAAAAAATGGCTTGGGATGTAGAGCAGTGCTCCCCGGGTTTAACCACAGCGGGGTGGGTGGAGTGGGGGGGGACAGTTTCATCTGGGTTACGTAGCAAAGATTATACAAATGAGCAGATGAATATGTTCTTTAGGCTTGGTATGACTAGATAAGAATATTTGGTAACATTAGTCTTACTTAAAGCATGTTACTATTTGACAAATAGAAAGGATTCTGACCTTGTCAAAGGTCTATGGGAATGACAAGGACGCTTACTGTGAATATCAAATGTAAAGAATAAGACAGTTAATCCCTGAAGCATATAAACAGCTCCAGGTGGAAGAAGCCACCATCTAGGTCACTGGTTTACCTTTAATAAGTTCATAAGTGGAAGCTGAAAGGTTCATCTGGCCAAATCTTATAGCTAGCTAGCGTCTAATTAACTATCTGGTCATGTGAAAGAATAATTTCCATGGCCTACAGATCACTATTAAATTGCTAGCACATCTAATAAATATGTCATAATAAAAGAACAAAGGATTCTGGACTTCAAGCTCTCTAATTAAATTTTATATTACTAGTTTCAACTTCATTTCACTTGAAAATAAACACTAAAAATAAAAACTACCCGTGTAAAGGGGGAAAAACTAAAAATGATATATAAACCTATAAAGACATTTTAAGCATTTTTAAGGTATAAATACTCAGCATAACTCAAACAACAACAGAAAAGTCCCAATTATGCATGAGCAGATTCAGTGTAGCATGGCTTCATTTGTGAAAATACAATCCCAAAACATTAAGAAGAGGGATCAATTACCTCCTCAGAGTTTAAATACATTTCATACATCAAACCCTGCCTGAATCTGATTTATCTGGGTTCATTTTTTATTTATTTAATAAATAAATAAATTTAATAAATAAATAATGTCAATACCTTCAGGATGCACCTTACTGACTCCCCAGGGACCTTTATATCACTAGCTACAGCCTGTACAGCAAAGAAAAAGAACATATACCTTCTACCATGGTTGAAATCCAAAACAAATTCAGCCTTTCTATTTTTATCTTGATTTAAGAATGCCATATTGACTGACCACCTATCCAAATCCTCCTGAAGCTTACAGGGCAACTGTAACATTTTGATTGTACACATTATGTTTAATCTAAGTTGGGTTTAATTATTCTAAACTGATTGTAAGAACTGCAATCTATAGTATCCCTGTAGTTAGGGGATATTTGTCATTTTCTTTTAGAAAAATTATCAGAAAAGTTACTTTGTTTTTTAGAAGGTCCCATTTGTTTAAAAGAAATTCCATATTTCATTCTATTTATAAATATCTTTGAAGTGTATGAAGTATGATATATTTCAACATTTTAAATTTTCAAGGAAATGATACTTTCTTCCTTTATCATATTTATTTAAGCAAGTCCTAAAGTAGTTTACCATACTTTTCTTTCTTTTTCTTTATCAGTTCAATATTTATAGTATTTTAATACATGCAGTGTTTTACAAATGTCATTATTACTATAGGAACTTCCTTTAATATGAATTCCCACAAAAATTATTTCTAAATTCAGGTAAAGTCATACTGACAAATTCAACAAAATAACAAGGAACATGTTTAATAATACTTGGAAATATATACACTTGGAAATGTATACACACAAAACTTACAAGTATACAGACATACACATATACACACATTCTATTTAACACTCCAGGGAAATATTATCTCATTTTATTTTCCCTGTAAAGCTATAAAGTAGGAAATAGTATTATCCTAATTTTACAGATGAGGTAATTGAGAGCAAAAGTCATGTAACTTGAGATAGGTTACAGGGCTAGAACGTGCTAAGGTCAAACCAAACAGTCTGATTCCACAGCCAAAGACAAACTGAGTATCTTTAGTTTACTAGTGGGACCAAACCAGCAAATAGGATTATGCTATTTAGTAGGCACAGTATAACATGGAGAGACACAAAAGTAAAACACAAAATTACATATTTGGTATGACAGTAGTTCTGTTTTTAAAAACATCCAGAGGCAGAGAAAAAACAAATATGCCAAAATGTTAACATCTACCACTCAGCAGCAGGATTTGAGTTTTTCTTTCTCCTAATACTTTTGTGCTTTTAAACTTTAACAAAAAGTATGAATCTCTCTTATAACCAGACAAGGAAAATAAAATGCAAAATACTCTGATGACTTCAAGAATTCCTGCTCTTCCCAGATTGCCTATATACACCAGTTAAACTGAGGACAATAAATACAAGGTTGTTGCAGACTATGACTATCCCAAAAAGACTTCAGAGAACTCCCTATTTCACAACAGTATAAGCAAAAATATGTATATAGTCTGCAAAAAGCACTACTTACACAACAAAAGGTGAAGAAAAAGAGAACATTTAAATAGAAATATTATATAATACAACTAGGAATCTAAAGAAAGTTTTTAATTACGGATAAGTGGTTAATTAAGATTGTACAAGCAAAATCAAGTGTGTTCCAAAAAAGCCTAACTAATAACATCTAGTGACACACTTAAATATTTCTCAGGGAAAACCATGGTAATTTGTATATAAACATTACATATCCCTTGCCTGTACTTTTAAGCTAAGTATTATTTATTCTAAATTACAACCCCCATATATACAATCGCTGAAACTTGAAATTCTACATATTTCCTCTAGAAGTTGCAACCTTTATTTCAATTACTGTGTACTACCTGCCCAGCATTGCTTTCCTGTTGTTCAAATAACAGACGGCTTAATCTTTTTCTACTGTTTTGGTACCTGAGACAAAAATAGTTCCTTCATCTTGCTCATAATTTACCTCAGGAATTATACAGAAATCCTTCTAATTTGTCTTGTGTATCTTTGTCCTCGTCTGTAAATTACCCTCAATTCAATTACACACCTTTTCAGATTGATGAACTGCTCCACAAATATTTGGCATAAATGAAATGGCACTTAAATATCTTTTGGTTTAAAATGATGAGAACACTTGAAAATATTCAGAAATATTTAGAATATTTAGAAAATAAAAGTAGCATTTTCTTTTTACATTTATATGAGTATTTACATTTCTATTTACATTTCACATGAGCTTTTCTTTCTCGTATAAAAGACTTAATTTTTAGGAAATCATATATAATCATTTAATTTTCTCTTCTTTCTTCACATTTATTCTTACCAGTATCCATTTGCCAAACATACACAGAACCATCCGAACAACCCACTACCAGGTAATCATCAGACGGCCTCCACTTGATTATCTGAATAGGAAAAAGATGACGAGATGCCAACATGATGCATTTTTTCTCTCGCAAACTTAGAAGTCCTACTGAGTGGTCACTGGCTACAGAGCAGATGCAGTGTTGCACTCTCGCCTGAAAAGAAGAATAATCCTTCATTATATTTAGATTAAATTGAGAATAAAAAGATCCTGTCCTCAACAGCTCAAATGAAAGTTAATTATATATTCACTACGACGGAAAACCAACCACAATTTTAGGTCACGTCAAACAACCTCTTTAGACACAAAGAACACCTATTTCACATGGAAACACCTTTTCAAAAATACAAAATTAACACTAAATTAAAGACCAGGAAAGACATCTTGGAAAATCTCCTATTCAAATTTGAAGATGACCTTACTAAAATGACTGCTGTATGTGAGCAGGCAAAGCTGGAAAAAAATTGATCTGTTCATATGTGTTCCCTCTCCACAGTACGAACTTTCCTTTGTTTGCCGCGAGGGCTGCTTTCTGCAGGGCTTCTGTTTGTGATTCCATCATTTAGGCTCACGCTCCTCTGTGCACCTCTGCTCAGAAACAATATTCCTCACAGTCACTCTGCCACCACTGTTGCTTGGGAGTCACAGACACCTGACATTAATGGCAGATTCGCCATCCCTGCTTCCTTCACAGCCTCTGTCTACAACGCTGGCAGGCGCACCACCTCAACTAGCCGCACAATAGCCAATTAAACACTGCTGTTTATTTTTTGCTCATCTCTAGTTTTTGCCCTTCAATTCACTTTTAGAACAAGATGAGATACAAATAATCAAAGAAAGAGTTTCACTAGCAACAAAGAAATGAATCTACAATATAGAAAATTTAAACTTTGTCTTTAAATTTCTGTATGACAATTTATAAGAAATTAAAAACTTTTCAGTGACTTAGATTATGCTTTCAGGTCGTACTGAGAGAAGTCATATAAAAACAGCTGTCTTAAAACTGATTATTATCTAGACTGTGGTGATTTCTAGAGGATGAGGCCCACTGCTCCCTTCTCATGGAATTTAAAAAAGAAACCTGTCAAATCTCACTGTGCTAGGCTTCTCTTAAGTAAAAAGACTGGTTTTAGACAAAAATCAATATCTCACTGATTCCCCAAGTGGGAAATGCTCACAGGTATTAGGTGAAAGGGGGGAGGGGAGGCAAACGTGCATGGAAAATACTGATCCTATGTAGTTGTTATTGATATTGAATTTAACCATAAAACCTCCAAGAACTTTTAGAATGCTGATGTGAACATAATTATTTCTATAAGAAAATACAACATCGTTCATCTCTAAATTTGACCATGATATTCTTACTAGACAGTTTTAAAGTCAAACACTTTAGGGGAAGCTGCTATAATGGGTTCCTTTTTTTTTTTTTTTTTTTTTTGAGACAGGGTCTCACTCTGTAGTGCAGGTTGACTTGAACTCACTATGCAGCCCCAGGCTGGCCTCAAACTTGCAGCAATCCTCCCACCTCAGCCTCCCAAGTGCTGGGGTTACAGGTGTGCACCACCATACCTGGCTATAACTAACTAGTTCCTTCTATATTGTGGCTGCTATGAAATACAGGGCTAAATTTTCTCTAATTTTCTCTCTAACTTTTCTCTCCGTAACAAGTACAGGATCTTGGGCTGAATATGAACTCTCGGTGATCTCTTGTTTCTCTTATTTTCCTTTCACAGTAATTCTGCTTTATCTCTTGTTTTCCTGAATGTGTATTTTTGTAAACAATCTAAAATCAATTTTTTAATAAAATAGAGTATTAAGTGTTTTACTCTTTTATTCCTTGTCAGCTTTATTTGTACATTTTTGTTTTATAATAATTCAAGTACTGTAATGACAGCAAGTGTTTACTAATTTTAAAAGTCAAGAAAACTAAATTCAAAAAGATGCTATAAAACATTATTAAAAGATTCTATAGAATTTTCTTAAGCATTTGTTTCATTTACCTTAATAAACATTCAACTGAAACACGAAATGTGATGCCCTTCTTAAAAAGACATTAAAAATTGAGGGGCAATTGACTTCTGGCACACAAAAATTAGCTTTATGATTAACAAATAAATCAAAATAAAGTGGCACATTGTAAAAATTATTTAACTTTAGAAACTGTACAATAAAACAGGGAAAATACATACATGCACACACTTCCACACATGCACACATCCCCTAATGCCTTACTTTCAATTATTTCACAATAAATGAAATATTTATTAGTTTCAGAAGACACATACTGCTAACTCTAGACAAAAGACAGTTTAATACAATAGATGTTTTGCCTTTCTACAGGTTATCATGAGTACTGACTTTGGATTTATCAAATATATCTATTATTCATTTTGTAAAAAGAGGTGATTGCTACATTGAGGGTCAAGTACTCTTTGCTGTTTTGGAACATAAATGCACCAAGAGTTCATTTTATTTTACTTCTCTAATCAGACAAACAGCAATCTTTTTCTCTGAGTATGGCTCCTAAACAGCCTTTCTTTCAATCTACTCCCATTCTTTTATCAGGCACTGTTGGCCACAGCACTCACATTCATCACTACTTTTGATTCTCCTGCTTTGACTCACACACTCTCCAAAATCTTCTTTAAAACGAGCTAAGCCTTAAATAGTCCCTCACGTTTAACTGGCCTACTTGTGAGTCTCCAGGTCCAAACTCATTTCATTAATGTTCACATACACTGTAGTCATCCCTCTTCAAAAAGTAGAGAAATGAAGCATGAGTCAATATGAAGTTTTGCCAATATTCTTTACTGTGTTAGGTGTTTCTAAAATTATGATCTATTGTAGATCTCAACATCTGAGGTGATATAATAAAACTACTGAGCAATACACACTTTTCTGGCAAATATCTCCTTGCCATACTTTAAAATCTAGCAGAGAGAGCACTAGAGCTATTAAACAAACAAAAGAGGCTTTCTCATCCTTCTGAGGAACTTGACCTTTGGCACTGCCAACCCCTCGTGAGGAGTTTCGCTGTCAGAACTGCCACCTTCCACAGAGAAATGCAGGTGGATCACTTCAAAGATTAAAGGAAAGGCAACCCATCTTCAATAAGCTATACAAGCTCTATATCATATAACTCCTAGGCAGTAAAACTAAAGGACATATAAAATGAATAATAGATAATAGCATAAGACTAGCTTTTAAAAGATTATGGGATTTAATTTTCTAAAGGTTAAAAAAAAAAACTAGAACTCCAAAAATTCCAGCTCTTCACTTCTACAAGATGCAATCTCTTAAAATATAAATTTACCTAAATATGTGTTAAATAATTTTATTACTCTTCCACCATGCAACAGTGATGAAATTGGAAGTGACATGCTTCCACAAAGAAGTTCAGTCATTTATAAAAATTATATACCATCTCTATAAATGATAATAAGTATCTGAAGAGTTAACTTTAGCTCTATTGTAATAATAGTCTTGAAATAGCCAAAATAATCAAGAATGAAAACAAAAAAAAAAATCAATATTACTAAGCCCAAGAAAGCATAGTTATTAGAAGTACTTAACTCACAAGAAAAGATGGTTCTCTGCTTTTTAAATATGGATTAAAATAAATCTAATTTTTCTTCTTTCAAGAAAATGCTATTCCAACTCATATATAGAAAACTGGCCTAGAGTGGAAATGGCCCAATACAGTAAAACCTCATTAATTTTGATTCCACTAATTAATTCTGAGTTGATGGCTACCTTTGCAGCCCACATGAAAACAAATTAATGGTATAAACAAAGCAAATGTCTAGCCTATTTAAATGTAAAAGGAAAAACAGACCATTCAAAGCACTACTTTGGTATTAATTTTAATTCAAACAATGAACAGATTAATGATAAATAATTCTCAGCTATCTATTAAATGAAAGCACATAAAAGATTTGCTAAAATACAATTAACTTGGTTTTCTCTTATCTGTCCTCAAAATTATTAAATTAAGAAGCACTTCTTAAAGAATATTTTAGAACTCATATTTCTTCCTGATTTAAACCTAGGTTCCCCACAAAAGAGTTGAATGAGCACAATTACTTTATTACTAAAAGATCTAAGTTACTGCACATCAACTAATTTCATAACGTGATTAGTATCATTCCACCTCACTTTATTTCACTTCAACCTGGAAAAGACATCTCAAGACGAGTTAACACCAAGGTCATTGTAACAAGGTAATGTATAAAAACATTTAAAGGATGTAATTAAAATGCTAATAAAACTAAAAACTGTGAACTTCATATGATCAACTAAGCTTATCTGAAAAGCATTTATACGCTAAACTTTCTTGATCACACACCTATTCATTGAAAAAATTTGGAATATATCCCATATAAAGATGACTCAAAGTGTAAAGAAACACATTTAAGATGAAATGAAATTTTTCTTAAGTATCTCAGTAACTACATGTTAGTTTAGCTGGTACAAGGCACAATACATATTCTTAGCAAGTTTCACTGCTAATAACCGTGGATGTAAATACATATTTTATGTAATTTGGAATTATTTTTGGCTGCATTCTTTTTCAGATTGACCAAATGATTTTTGTTTAAAATTCAACGTAGCTAATGAACAGATATTTATTTTTCATTAAAAATACTTTTTTCCATCAGTATTTTTTCTGCTGATTTGTGATGGCTGGTTAAGTATTACACAGTACAGTCTGCAAATCTCTTAAGCAAATATTTTCAGAAAGCACACCAGGTGGAAACAGCACTGGCCCTCTCAGAGTGGCATGCCCACTCTTGCCCTAAACAATATGCGTCATTCATTCATTCAATCATTCATTCATTTGGTTTTTTGAGACAGGGTCTTGCTGTGTAGACTAGGCTGGCCTTGAACTCACAGCAATCCTCCTGCCTCAGCCTCTCAAGTGCTGGGATTTACAGGCATGGCCCCCAGCTTTGATTTTTGTTTTTTTGTTTTTGGTATATGGGCCCACCTGATGTGTGAGACAAGTCAGAGGAACAGCATCCATCCATCTAATAAATGTTCAGAAAGCTCCATTTCTTGAAAATAACCAATAAATAAAGGTTCTAATAACCAATAAATAAAACCAATAATCAACAAATAAAAGTTCTAATATTTTCTTTCACACCCCAACTATCTCACAATTTCCACTTTAGCAATCATGGCTATCAATCGACTTGATAAATCCCATTAAAAATATTTTATTATTATGGAGAACTTGTGCAGTATGGACAGAACATTCTATCAACCTTGCTAGTATTTTACAGGTAAAAATTATTCACCGAATTAATTCTACACTAGAAGAACTATATACTAATGGCATCAAATACTAATTAAAAGTAAAAGTGAAAAATGAGCACTAGAATATTTAACTGAGTAAAAATTCTATTTTTTCTTTGATAAAAACATTATCAAAGAGGCAAGAAATGAAGGGAACAAACCAAAACAAATATATTCCAAGGCCGATCTTTATTTTTAAAAGAATTCTAATCCTAAACTGAATAAAAGCTCACTGAATTTGCCAGTAAATAATTCTCACAGGACATTAGTGCTGAACAGCATAATGCCACAAGCTATCACAGAATGTGACAGAGTCAGAACACACCACCCAGGTCACCCAGTCTGACCTCACGCACTTTACAAGACTTCATTTTAAACCATTCCCAGAAACCTCCAGTGTAACCTGTTCCTAAGCATCGGCCATGAATTACAGAAATCACAGACAGCTAGTTTATCCCATCTGCTAGCTCTCCTGGGAGATGATTCCACTTTGCAACAGTTAATAATATATGTACTTTTTATTTTCTACTTGGCTAATTTGTTTTCTAAACTACAATTTTCTTTTTCTTCGTATTTGGTAAGCAATCTTACATCTACCCAAAACAGTTTTTCCTTCTGTATGAATATCCTGTAAATATACGAACAGTCTATTGTCTCTCATTTTAAATATGCTATAAATGACCAGCTTCTTTTGCTCATAAATCAATCCCTCTACTCTCTTAGTCATTATTTCTTATACTTCCCAGAACTCTTCCTATGGAACATAAATGTGCTGTTAAAATGCATCATTTATCACTTTTAATAGTCTACCTGAAAGGAAAAAAGACCCTATCAAATTTAATGTTAATTCCATTTCCACACTTCCATAAAATTAGACCAAAACTAAATTTAAAAATTTGTAGAAATCCATCCTTCTTTAAAAAAAAAAAAAGGTAGAAGGCTGTTTTTAATACGTTTTTAGAAAATAATATCATGTAATCTAATGAATATACTGTATTTTTCAATATAATACTAAATAATTATATTTTACATGAATAATAAAGACCTTTAGGAACGACTTTTAACATTTTCCTTTATTCACTGTATACAAAAGGTAATATAAAGAAAAAAGCAGGCTAATTAGAAGTTTTATCTTTCTTCAACTGCTTCCTTATTGTAAAACAGCAAATAAATATAAAGAATTTAAGGTAAAATTAAGATGATGCCTGACAGAGAAAAAAGATTTCTTTAAAAACTGACACTGTGGTAAGTTGTTAGCTCAGGGAAAGGACTAGGTTATTTTTATCCTTACTTCATCTCACAAACATAAATTTCTGGTAAAATATTTTATATTTGTTTTTAAGCCATCCATTACTTTTAACCAAAGCTTACCAAATTTCTGGTCATAAAGAGGTAAGATTCCAAGGTTTAAAACATGAAAGAAGATTTATAGAAAAAAATATAAATTGGATTACATAAAAACCAAAAATATTTGTAGGCTAAAAAATTCAAAACTAAATAACCAACCAAAAGAAAAGTCTAACAACAGAACTCACATAAACTTAGTGTTTTAGTTAAGAGCTCATTTGCCAGGCACGGTGGAGCACACTTGTGATTCCAACACTCAAGGGATTGAGGCAGGAGGACCACCGTGAGTTCAAGACCAGCCTGGGCTACACAGTGAGACCCTGTCTCAAAAAACTAAAAACTAAAAAATAAATAAAAATAAATAAAAACAATGGGGTTAGGGATTTAGCTCAAGTGGTATAGAGTGCCTGCCTAGCAAGCCCAAGGCCTTGAGTTCAATCCCCAGCACTCAAAATAAATAAATAAATAATTTAAAAAATAAAAACAAACAAACAAAAAGAATGTAAGCTCTAAGAGTTCAAACACTAATACTTCCCAACCCCAGGCAAAAAGAAAAATTTTTTCTGGTTTTTTGACACAGGGTCTAGCTATACAGTTCAGGCTGGCCTTGAAATCACTATGTAGCCCACAGTGACCTTGAACTCACAGCGATCCTTCTCCCTCGGCTTCCTGAATTCTGGGATTACAGGTGTGTGCCACTATGCCTAACTCATTAAAATTTTCATTATCTCCAAGAATCAAAGAAAAGCAAAGTCAAACAGTAAGTTACTATTTTCATCTATCAACTAATCCAAAGATAGCAAGCAGCACATATTTAATGGGTTCTTACTTTATAGAAGTTAATGTTCTAAATGCTTGGCAATAATTCAGTGAAGTCTCACGACAACCCTCTGAGACAGTTATTATTCTTATTTCCATTATACCAATGGGAAAACTTAAGCATGGACATAAACAATACCTTGAACAGTAAGGGGCAATGAAATACATACTGAGGTAGAAGACATTTTGTGGCCTTTAAGATGTTAATCATCGATCACACAAAAATTCTGAGGTTTAATATGAAAAAAAAAAAATTCAAGGAATCTTTCCAAAGGAAATAATCCCCAATAGAAGAAAAACATTGCACAAATAGTCATATTGATTTATTTACAATAGCAAACAGTAGGGACAATTAAATATCCAAGACAGAAGAATTGGTAAGTAAATATGGTATGGTCACCCATGAGTAAATATAACTAGGAAAAATATTTGTTATATTTTTTAATTGAGATGCAATATGCAGAAATAACTACACCTACAGTATGTATTAGCACAAGAATATAATAAATGAATTTTTAAAGGCTAAAGGAAAACATATCAAAATATATTCATTGTGGTTCTCTTACATGTAGAAGGATGAGAGGTGAACTTTTACCCTCTTAGTTACCTCTATTTTCAAATACAGTATTTTAACAAGGAGTACACATTAATAGAATTAGAATTCAAATGACATATTTAAAGAGTAAGAAATGTGTTAAGGGAAAAGGAGATAAAAGGTAACTAAAACTGAAAGATTCCAAACTTGAATAATCAAAGCAAAACTAAAAGATAAATTACTGAAGAATTGAACAAAGCAGAGTTCTCTAATGGAAAGAGAAGTTTATGAATTGAAAAGAATGACAGTGTTTTGTCCTACAAAATGAAAGACAACTTAATTTTTACTTTATTTGATAGTTAATCATATCCAAAATCAGAATGATCTATGCAAATCAACAATAAAAAATGGCATACGCCTATAATCCCAGCACTGGGAGGCAGAAGACCGCCAGGAGTGCAAAGCCAGCCCGGGCTACATGGCGAGATCCTGGCTCAAAACAACCACCAAGAAAAACACAATTTACCTAAAATATTTATCATTCGTCAAGAACATTAGTTTCCCCTTTACATTATTTTCTTCTCATATTAATACTGTGTTTTAAATTAATCTGAGTATTCTGACCTGTGAAATCACCAATATCACTCACAGTACCTTAAAATTACAGTAGTGATAGAAGTGCTATAAATATGATTCCAACGACTCAACAAACATATTTCACTGTTCCTTGAATACTTCTTCAGAACTTCTTTTTACTGACTTTACTATATTACTACTATATTTACTTCATGCCTTTAAAACATTAAAATTCTATCTTTAATTTCGAGTAAAGTGAAATTATGTATGTGAAAGTATATGTGTTTTAGGAACCAAAATGGTCAAACGGTTAAACCTGCAAAGTACTGCAGAACATATATATATATAATTTTGTTTTGTTTTGTCTCACTATGTAGACAAAGCAGGGTCTCACTATGTAGTTCAGGCTGGCCTTAAACTCACGATGTAGCCCAGGCTGGGGTTCAAATTCACAGCGATCCTCTTGCTCAGCCTCGTGAGAGCTGGGATTACAGGTGTGCACCACCATGCCTGGCTGCAGAATATATCACAAGCCTTTGTTTTCGTCAATTCAAAAGCGCACTCTGCAGTCATGTCAGCTGTCCCACTTACCTGCCCAGCCCTACAAACCCTGGGCTGCACACACACTGGCACCACACCCTTCTAGAACAAAGAAGTCAGTGATCAGAGCCCCTCCAGGTGGCAGTCTCCTGGCGCCACTCTGCTTCCTCACTCCTCAACTTTGAACATGAACGGCACTACACATCTGACCTGGTGAGTTTTAATCTGCTTGCCTCGCCTTAATAACTTATTTATCTTGACCACACCAACATCCTTTAAAAATTAAGCCTGAATGTATGTACTCTCTGAGAGAAACACGGGAAACCTCGTCTTTCTGTCCTGGAAACAAATGGGTTAATGGCCATCCCTATTGTGCTAAGGGGAGATGCTAAAAGGATGTGTCTCTTTCTTAGCAGGAAATCAACAGAATGTATGCTAAAAATATCTATCCAGAAGGAATGCTGGTTTGCTTTATAAGTTTCTATCAAAGAAAATTTTAAAACTTAACCTCCTTGGCCCACAATTAGGCAAGAAAGTTGTGCCTATTTCATAACCTATACCCTAAGAAAAGCAATACTCGGGGTCAAATAGTGCCTTCATCATCCGGGTTATGCTGACAAAGACTTTCCAAAAGGAACAGTTGTACCAGCTGGAACCACCCACAAATGTGCTCTAAGATGCTCAAAATTCCAATTTTCAGGCAATTAGCAAGAAGAGACAGTACTTAGACTACAATTTCCAAAGAATTCAGAGAGATTAAAATCTTTTATACAGTTTCTGTCTCTTGGTATCTTAAAATTTATATCACACACAATAAAAAGATGCAAAGTTATTCAAAAGCCCCATTATATCTCATATGTATAATTACTGTGTCAATTAAAAATACACTAATGTTGAGCCAGGTGTAGTGGTGCATACCTGTAATCCCTGTAATATATGTATTTAATATAATAATGCCCCCCCCAAAATAAGATTCAAAGTCAGACAGGTAGAGAAAGGAGAGTTATCCCTAATTTCAAAGGCTCTAAAACCACTTGGCCACAGTTGGGTCACAAGGAAATGAAAAGTAGTTTGTACACAGGAACAAGGTATATATCTACAATAAAGTCAGCCCAGTACTGGGAAATGAATGAACATACTGACAAGATTTAGGCCTTTGTCATCTAAATGAGGGTAGAGTTAACTGAAAAAAAAAAAAAACCAACAATAATCATAATTTAATGAGCTCTTCATATAGACCAGGTGTTACTTCTAAACATGAAACCGCCATTTTACAGAAAGTGGTGCTAGGGTCTAAAGTATATAACTCACTGAAGTCATCACAAGACAAAGACACAAATCCAGGTCTGTCTGTAAACCTCCCTTCCCCATGCATCTCACTGATGTGTGCAGTGTTTTCTCCAACTTCTTTTGGAAATCTTCACTAATGGATAACACAAGTCATTACTAGTAACTCCAAAACAAGGATAGTCATAAATATCAACTGTTTCTATTAGTTTTAGTACAGAATCTTCCCTCTGAACTTTGTATAATTCTATTTCCATTTTGCTTTATTAGTCTAGCAAATCTTTCTTTAGATAAATTTAAATATTTTATCTTTCAGTACAATTTCATATTTTATTACTTAACCTTTTTTCCGCCAAACATCCCTCCTAAGTAGGATGAGATAAAGTGCTCGCATACTTAAAAACAAATAGCTTGCAGCACATACAAAACTATGAAAGCAGTGTATATATGTCAAATTGCTGCTAGCTTTTGGCTATTACAGATGGATCCATCAAGTGCAAGAACTCATTGAATATTCCAGGGCCTCCACATAACATACACTGAGATACTAAGTGCCTCTGCAGAGGCATCTCATGTACCATGGATGATTTTATAACCACTGAAAAAATTAATATGCTCAAGAGAATAGATACCGTTTTCTTTGAAAGTCTTCAAAAGCTACCCAAAGCCGACCTTCCATGTATACCCAGAAGATCATAGTATTTATCATGCTGCATTCTACCTGCCTGCTGAGCTGGATTCCTTGTTAGACTAAATTTTATCAGAGACCATATCTGATTCACTATCATATCCCTGGTCCTAATAAAAAATGTGTTGCACCTAACTGAATATCAGTCTTAAAATGTAATTCATTTTTCCTAACATTTTTCGCCATTTAAAGAAATTGTAACTCCTGTTGAAACTGTCTTATGATCAATTCTCAGCAAAAATTAGTATTTGCTTTATGCCTTACTTTGTCTTCACCCTAATATAAAACATCACTTTAACCAACTACTTCATCCACAATGTTTAGTATAAATAACTTATGATTATTAGTAAAAATAAATTTCATGCCCAATGGAACTGTTTTTACTACCAGCCATATGTCTTAAGATCTGAAAGAACCTTTCCCAATAGAGAAATTTCAGATTTCTCAAATATCTGGGACAGTATCAGCACAGCTGGGATAAGGATCCATCTTTCTCACTACTGAAAGAGGGATCTTCACTGACAGTCCCTTAGTATAGGACTAATTTCTTCAATTTCCTAATAAGAAACAGGGTCTACCATGAAACTGAATATATAGACAATATACATGGCAGAACGAAGTTTTATTTTGAATACCCTAGTACTTGAAAGCAGACTAAGAATTTAATAACATACAATTATAAAGAATATAATCTGGTCAGAATGCACAGTCAACACAACATAGCATTGGTATCTTTTCTGTTTTCTAAATGAGAATAAGATATATTTACATATACGCTACAAACGGTTACTTACAAGCCTAGAAAATTAACAAAGTGTAGAAGATTATAAACAGAATAATGGAGAATTAGGCAAGTACAATGGTGCCTCTACAAACCTATTGCTAACCTTTTGAAGGGCAATTTGGCAATACTGTACCTGTTCAAATGCCTTTTAGTTATGCTCTTTTATATCAATGCCAAATGTAAGAAGTTATCCAAAAAAATCATTCTTGAAATGCAAAAATACTAACTATTCTAATTCTTACTCCCATTTTTGGTAAGAGGATAACATTTTCTAAAAGCAACATTCTAAAATGTCCAATAAATTACAGAATACCACTAAAAATAACATTGTAGAAATACACTTAGAGACACAGAAAGATGACTACATCATCTTTTTAAAAATCTGTATTTTTATTACTATGTATTATTTCATTTTAAAAGTAAAATTAATTTCAAAAGAGATTCTGAATGCATAAAAACATAAGAAATAGCCTCAGAATCTAAGTGTTAAGAGAAAAAAAGAATGTTACAGAAAATAATATATTTTAGAAAAATGACAGTTTTACTCCTTGCTTTTGTTTAATTTATAGTAACAAAATTTACTCTGCTTGGCTTACAAGACTATACTAAATTATAGGCAATGATATTCAAATGTGATATTCAAAATAATAATAAAAATCCAGGTTCAAAAATGTAAAATAAGAGCTAATTTAGGCAAAAGCTTTCAGTACTTTTTTAGAATAAAAATAAAGTTATTAAATAGAAAACCTAATTTCTTAATTGCTATTCCTGGCTGTGAGCATTAGCCACATTAGTACACCCTTAGTCACATCTGCCATTAATATTATCGTAACTATCTCTATGAGCTAGGATTCTAATACTGTCAAATGAAGCCACAAACACTAAAATTTAGGGTAAGATGCCTGACACTGTTTCCACAAAACCATGCTGCCCCCTACTGGACAGTTTTGGAGAGTATGTAACAAATATTTAGTAAGATGAAATAATGAAAAGCAATCATTTTTCGCTAACATATTAAATATTTTATATGCTCACATGCAGAAATGCAACACTGGTACTAGATAATTTATTTAGAAACATTTTCCAAACATTCTTTTCTGAATAGTTCTAACAAACAGAAAAACATCTCTGATAATCTAATTACCAATATAAGAGAAATAAATGCTACATATTTACTAAAAATAAATAAAACACGACATTTGAAGAAGTAACACTTTTCCCCCCTACATATTCATTCATTGCTCTCACTCCCCAAAGCAAATAGGATCTAAATTTAACCCTTAACTTTCTGGTTCAATTTTAATATTTGTATTACTTCCACATGTATCAAACAAATATGCAGCACGGTTTGTGTATTTTTTACATGTAAGTAAATGGTTTTACATTGTATTACATACACAAATGTTCCTTGTCATAGCCTTTACTTCTAAATCCAGCCACCCACTGCAAACTGAAAATCAATTAAGAAAATGCAGATTGCTCCATGCAAAGATACCGCTCTTCAAGCAGCAAATATTCTTCTGGGTTGCCCTTGTTATTTTTAAATTTCTGGCCTTTCATTCCTGTCAACCTTTCTATTTTGGTTGTTAAGGGAAATGGTTTGGTGACACACTCTTGATATTTTAAAATTATCTTCTTCTCTTAGTATTTCTTCAAAATTCTAGCTTAAGTAACCTATGTAGTCTTAGAGACTCTAGATTATACCAGAATTCATAGTAAAAGAAAAACAATAAGTATCAGGGAAAGTTAAATTAAAGTGGCATGAGCTGGTAAGGAAGATGTCAGACCAT
Source organism: Hystrix cristata (assembly GCA_004026905.1). Classification (NCBI taxonomy): domain Eukaryota; kingdom Metazoa; phylum Chordata; class Mammalia; order Rodentia; family Hystricidae; genus Hystrix; species Hystrix cristata. The sequence continues at coordinate 49,912 of PVJO010006432.1, forward strand.
TCTCAGGTGTCCCCACATAATTCTCAAAACGCAGACAGAGAGAGTTTTGTGCCCAGCAAAGGAGGCACTGTAACAGCTCCCTTCCCACTCTGTCCCCTCCTGAGATGTCCCAGGCAATCGTGCACTCGTTTGGCCTCCCCTCTCCTGGAGTTCAGATTTTAATAATTCGCCCATGTTTACCTTGGACAGCCACTCAAATATGGAAAGCGTTCTGTCTGACCACAAATTTCTTAGCTGTCAGAATAATGCAACCAAGTTAAGGGAATCACAGAGGTAAAGAACAGGAGAGGAAGGGAAACTTGCTTTTCACTACTAACCATTAATACTGCTTGCATTTTATACCATGTGCAATATTACCTATTTTAAAAAATTTTTAAGATGTTAATAAATAATTTAAGTGTACTAGTTAAAATTTTAGTTAAATATAAGAATTTAATTTAATTTTAACTAGCTAAATTTAAGAAACTAGTTAAAATTTTAACAAATGTGTTTTTGAAAGATTTTTCTAAATTAATCTCCTACATGAGTATCTGAAGAGATAATCTAGGTTAGTAATGTAAAGATTCTACTTTAAATTTGAATCCAATTAAAACTGTATAATACATATCACATCTAAGAAGCAATACAGAAGGCCAAAACCACCCATTTAAAAACAATAAATGCAACTTGCAATGGCAAAGAAAATGGTATAGAACTGTATTTTATATTTAGAGTGTGTGTGTGTATGTGTATATGTGTGTGTGTGTGTATTTTTTTTTTAATTGATGCTGGGGATCAAACTCAGGGCCTTGACCTTGCCAGGCAAGTGCTCTACCACTGAGTTAAATCCGCAACCCCTACAGTATATAATTTACTTACTGTTAAGCAAATAGTTTCATTTCAAACATATCTTTGATTTCAGTTGTCTTTCATATGTATGTATAGTACATGTATTTTATAAAAAGAAATCCAACCATCAAAAAGGGGAAGAATAGATTAGATTTTCCCCCTTCTACCTTCTATAATCCTAAAGAAACGGAAATGGCCAACTATCCAATGCTACAGACTGCAAAACTACAAATTCCAGAACTGCTCACAAAGTCAATATACCATTAGTTAGACCTCACAGCTCTTTCAAGTACTTTATTACCAACTTCCTTGTTTTTCTGAGCATCTATGACAGACCCCCACTCTCACCCATCAAAACATTTTGTTACCACTTCTCCTTTGCCATTTATAGTCTTCCTAAAGATCACTAAAATACTGGCCTTAACTCTTGCTGAAATGTAGGCTTATAATTCTTAGAACACTTAAACACATTACTTGGCAGACAGTGATTACTACCCCCCAAAACTTTCTGAATTATTTTCAACAACCTTTTGGCAATACACACAATCCTGAATTATGTACTTCAATACCTTATATCGCAAAGGTTATCCTTCAGGAAATTTTTAATTTTTTAATTTTTTAAAATAATCTATTAAAAAAATGAAAAAAAAACTATGACAAATTAAAGTTAAATATCAATTACTCAGACTATTTAATGACTCAAAACTCAACCTCAAAGGACTTTTCCTAAATGGACCTTTCACTATTTGGAGAAATAATATTAAATGAGATGTCTTTTAAAAACAAAAAACAAACCTTCACCATAAAAGTAAAATCTATTCAATTTAGGCACTATACATACATACTATACATATTATAGTGGGAGCAATATTTACCACATATGGACAAGCCAAATTTTTAAATACTTCAAACTACACTAATACAAAGAATGGAGAATTGGCTCAAAATAAAGTATATTGGGGCTGGGAATTTAGTGCAAGTGGTACAGTGCTTGCCTAGCAAGTGCAAGGCCCTGAGTTCAATCCCCAACACCAAAAAAAATAAATGAATAAAATAAATAAATAAATAAATAAATAAATAAATAAAGTATATTGAGCCACTGAGTCTGGCACTAAATTAATGCTAACTGATAGAAGGAGTAAGATTTTAGATTTTTAACATGCTGAAAATAGCTCAAAAATGAAGAGAAAGAAAGGCTGCTGAAGAAACATCTAGACAGTAGGAAAAGAAGTACATTTTTAACTGTCTTTGAGACATGTACGTGGAGTTGGAAGAAGGAATAGTCTCTCTTTAGAGCTCTTTGCCACCTGTTGCATCTTGTCTACCATCTAGCTGATAGGAATTTAGTTTTCTTTCACTGACTACTCAAGCTAGGAAACAGTAAACTATTTTACCTAATTCTTTTTCTTAACAATCTTATATGTTTTATTATACATAAAGTGTGACTATAAAATACAAAAGAAGAAATCATCAATATTGTACATCTGACTCATAGTTGAAGAAACTTTAAAACACAACAATCATTTCTGTTTTGGAACATCTTTTCTTTTTTCCTTGTCAAAATAACTGTTTACTTAAATGAACTTTATTGGTAAGTACTGACAAGCATTTTGCCTCTACCAAAGCACATGTTCATTTTCTGCTCAGATAGATTCCCCCAAAAAAGAGACTGTAGAATGTCTTTGGGAATATTTAAATTAATTTTAAAACCAAAAAAAATGAAATTTCATTCAATAAACATATTCTAAACTGCTACTATGTTTCAGGACATACTATACCATCTAGGAACAAATAACAAAAACAAACACTACATCCATCTTCTATTTCTATGTTCTCAACAATAAATGATAATAACATTGTCTAAATATTATACTACTATTATCTTAGGGTTAAAATTCAGAGTATTCTCTTTTTATATTTTAAGTTACTTCATATTCCATTTAATATGCCTGACAGCACCATAGCCTAGCTCTACTATACTAAAATAATCTTTTATATAAATCCACTTACACTACAGTTTTCAGGTGGAACTAGAAGTTGAGTAATCTCACCACCATGAACACAGAAGATATGTTTCATTTCTCCAGAAAATATGTCCCAAATGATAACCGAAAAGTCCACGCCTCCAGATATTAGGTATCTCTGATCATAGCGAGCGGAGACCTGATGAGGATATAGCAAACATGTGACTTTGTTCCGATGACCACGGAGTGTTCTGTGAGGTGGCCAACCTGTGAATGAGGTTTTGGATTTAAAATGGGAAGGTAAAGTCTTAAAAAGTTTCAACAAGTAAACACAAACATGAAATATCAAAAGAGCTATAAATTTATCACAGAAAAAGCTTCCGATTTTGTTTTCTAAAACTGCTCTGTCTCGTGGGGTGGGGTATAGCTCCGCAGTAGAGCACTTACCCAGCATGCAGGAGGCCTCAGGTTCAATCCCCAGTATTGCCCAAATAAACAAAACTGCTCTGCCCCATACAGCAGCTATTAGCTACATGAGACTACAGAACCCTTGAAACGAGCTAATCCAGATTCACATGTGCTGTAGATGTCAAATAGTCAGGAAATTTTAAAGAATACAAAAAGAAATAATGTAAACTATTTCGCTAATAATTTTCATATTGATTACAAGTCAAAATGATCATAGTTTTACTACAGTGAATTACATAAAATATAGTATTATACCTAATTTGTTTCATTTTACTTTTTAACATGGCTATTAGAAAATTACATAGATGAATTACATTAGTTTTCTACCACTGTAGAAGATTATCAGTGTTCCTGGTAATATAGTTACTTAGTAAGCCATAAACATAACTAATAATCAAAGCAATAAAACTGTGTATTGCTTTAATGTATGTCATTAAAAGGTGTTTATTCAAATAACAGACACAATATTTTATTTGCACATTAAACTCTGTCAACTACATAGCACACTAACAACTACACAGATTTTACTTTCTAAAAACAAACAGTAGAGACACTTTCAATATTAGCGTCCCAGAGGTCTCAAACATCTCACAGGTGCAGATTTTTGGTGTACCTCTTCTAAGCATGTGTTCCCCCTGCAACAGCTGCACTATGGCTGTCTGTGTGGCAGGTACGATAATTATGCTTCCATCTTCACGGCCACAGACGAGTCGTCCATGGGCTGGTATGTAGACACTTGCAGTTACTTTTAGAGGTTCGTTACTATTCGGAATCACACTCAGCTGATCTATAATTCCAGCAGGACAAGGATTCAGTTTATCAAATGCCTCTTGCAAACTAATGGAAGTTGTCATTTTCAGCCCTGTAGAGATTTCATTTTGTTTAAAAGAAAAATATTTATGCATGTCAAAAAATTTAAAACATGATAACAATTTTGACTGATTCAGTAACACATCAAAAAAAAATCACTTTCATCAAATATGATGGTTAGAAGAAAATTATAAATGAACATTATGAATTTGTTATTCAGTTATTAACACTTAAGATGTTAAATTAAAAGAATCAGTCAATTATTGCACATGATTTACTATTACCTTCTTCACTTTCCTGTTTATCAGCTATGTCTGATAAGTTCCAAATATTTAATCTTCCAGAAGAATCGCCCTGAATTAATAGTTTATGGAAATATTCCTTGCATCCATAAAAGAACCGAGTCACAGGAGGACAAATCAGCAACTGCAAAAAAAATTTCAAATATCTTTAGCTGCATTTTTAAAATATTCCACACATCAACATTTTTTCAAATAAAGATATTATGTAGTTTGCCTTAGCACCAAATTCTAAAAAGTGTTAATAGCATAGATTCTTACGCACTAATTTAATGTAATTTTGTAATTTTAATGAATATGCATATCAACTAATATTCAAACCTTGTATAACATTCAACAAAATGAAAACTGTATTTATAGTCTTTCTCTAAAATTAGCATTTATTACTTTTTTCTCTGCTTTATAAAAACTGGTTACTAGCCACAAGGCAATTTATTTAATTCTTATTATTAAATAATTAGTAGAGATATGCCACTCTTTACCATCTACAAAGTCAAAAAAGAGAACTCACTAATCCTACCTTTTTTGCCCAGCACTCATTAGCCACTAATAGCAGCAAAATTAAACTGCCAAGTTTACATAATTTGAGGATTTCATTTTCTAATGAGTGTATTTTCAACTAATAGCATAATATTTTGCCGAGCATGGTAGCGCGCGCCTGTAGTCCCAGCTACTCGGGAGGCTGAGGTGGGAGGATCGCTTGAGCACAAGAGTACTGGGCTGCAGTGCCCTGTGCTGATCAGGTGTCCATACTAAGCTCGGCATCGATATGGTGACCTTCCAGGAGCGGGGACCACTAGGTTGTCTAAGGAGGGGTGAACCAGCCCAGGTCGGAAATGGAGTGGGTTAAAACTCCTGTGCTGATCAGTAATAGCATAACATTTTATTTGGTCACATCTACATAACCAATCGGAACCTAGCCTAGCAGGTTAGCTGTGAACCATTAAGAAGAAAAATCATCGTAAGTGTTTTATATATTTTTTCATTTTTTAAATAAAGCATTTTTCAGCTTAAGATCTTATGCCTTCAGATCATTTATTTATCAACCCTAAATAGTGGTAAACTCCCAAAATTAAATTTCAGAGTATTAATTCACAAATACTAAAATATTAAAGTACAGAATCTTAGTCTGAAAAACAATAACTAGATTTCAGTTTTGATAATTATAGATAACAAATAATCTAGTTATTATACTTCATATTACTTCTTTCATAAAAAGCACTAATCTCTAGAAACTAGATATATTAAATGACTGCTCCATTTTATTTGTTTAGGTTTCCTTTTTCTTTTTTAATGGCACCAAGGATTGAACCAGGACCTTCACGCTGACCTGTATCTTCAGGCCCTTCCCCTTTTACTTTATATTTCAGACAAAGTCTCATTAAGTCCCTAAAATGCCCAGGCTGGGCTCAAAATTATAATCCTCCTGCCTCAGCCTCCCAGAGTGCAGGTATTACAGACACGCTCCACCATGCCCAACTAAATCTTGATCATTTTAATTGATAAACTACATACTTAACAAGAAGTTGCCACAGCAGCTATGATAATAATATGCCACATTTCAACATGTAAGTATTTTATACCAAATAATACATACATTTTAATTTAAAATACGTTAAGGAGCTTATATTTAAAGAAAAATTATATACATGTTATTTTTTGTTTTGTTTCTGTAGGGTTTTGTTTTTTGTTGTTGGTTTTGTTTTGGGGGGGTTTTGTTTGTTTTTTGAGACAGGGTCTCACTATGTAGTTCAGGCTGATCTTGAACTCTCTATGTAGCCCAGGTTGGCCTTAAATTCAACAGCGATCCTCCTGCCTCAGCCTCATGAGTGCTAGGATTAGCATGTGCCACCACACCCAGTTGTAGAGTTTTTTATACAAGTTGGTATCTCTTAGTTTAACTGGAAGTGACTGTATAGGTTAGAGAGTAGAAAGAAGGAGCTTAGATTAAGAATGTAAAAAAAATGAAAGGTTATAGAGGATCCTAATTGTACCAAGAGAGAGAAATTCTGTATATTCAAAATATTCATGGAAAAAATTCCCTTCTCCTCACCATCTCTCCCCATAAAGATGGGATGTAATGTTTACCATTATAAATCTGGGAAACCCAGAACATCAGTATAGAAAATTTTATTTCCAAAATCAAAGCCTCTTACTGTTAATAGAACACAGAATTGAAAATCCAGTAATAAGTGCTGCTGCATTTCAACTTTAAAAGCATATTAAGCAGGTTTCCTGAAAACAATGGATTTTTATTTTTATAGAGAAAAAAATGTTTCTCTTCATTTCTAATTATTCCAATCATTACATAATATCTAATTATTCCAATCATTACATGGTTGTGGGACACTGAGCTGACCTGTTCAAGTAAAAAACTATTATTGGTCAGTATCATTATATAATAATCTTTGCCCTCATGAAACTATATGTCATGTTTTAATTGCACGGCAGCATAAAATATACTTACAATGTCACTATGAAATTTATCAAAAAGTCAATTCTAATGTGCAGTCAGCTTAAAATCACTTGTACTCCTAAGGAAAAGTGAATGCTATTTTACAGTTTTTTTTTTTTTTTTTTTGGTGGTGCTGGGAATCGAACTTAGGGCCTTGCGCTTGCTAGGCAAATGCTCTACCACTTGAGCTAAATCCTCAACCCCACGGATTTATTTTAAAGGAAGCAGAGTTTAAAATGTGCTTTTCATTGGCCATATCAAAATGCTGTACAATATCTAACATAGAGCCTTGAACTGTACTGAATCTTTCGAGTGCTCAGCTACCAAAAGACACCAATAAAGACAGCTGTGAAAAACTTTCAGTGTAACTATGAATTATAAATGATGCCTGAAGAATTTTACCTCTTTATCTTTCCGATCCAAGAGACTATGTTGTACTGGAGGTATTAAATTTTCAACTGCTTTCCCCACATCACTGCGGAATGAGTCACTAGCTGGAAGGCAACTGAAAACAGGAAAAATACAATATTCACTTAAAATGCTGACATTAAATATTGTATCACTCACCATGATAACAAACTTCGTAGACAACAATCACAGAATAAAAGGGGTTTGTATTTGTTTTGATTTTCTGAGACAGGGTCTCGCTATATAGTTCAGGCTGGCCTTGAACTCATTATGGAGCCCAGGCTGCCCTTGAACTCACAGTGATCTTCCTGCCTCAACCTCCTGAATGCTGGGATTGCAGGCGTGCACCACCATACCCCGCAAATCTTTTACAATAACATTCTGACTTCTTATTTATTTGGTACCTGGCAGGTAGTTTGTAAATGTAACTTTGCCCATTTTCAGTCCAGATGATTACTTTATCTGCAGATACAAAGTCACCACCAGTCCAAGTCTGTCCATTTTCACTAGGACCAGAACACAACAGGGAATAGTCTCCAGCATCGAACACCTACAAGGAATAAGAAATTCACAATCCACTCTATGTTGTTGTGATTTAAGTAAGATACAGTGCTGTACAGTGACATTTCAACTAAAAATAAAATCATTTCTAGAAATACACTGGACAAAAGTCAGGCCATTAAAGTTTGAAGTCTCCGACAAAGACATTTTGTTCGTGAGCCCTGGCACACAGTCACCTTCAGTAGGGATGAAAGTAGTAGGGCCCCAGCCATATGCTGCCTCTCTGTGATCAGGCAGAAGATCCTGAGAAGTGCAGCAGGTACGTTCTCCTACACAAAATGGGAATATCTGGCCTTTATGTACAGGGAAGAAGTACTACATAAAGAATGGCAAGCATACTCAGGTTTATAGCAGCACAATTCATAACAGCTAAATCTTGGAAGTTGAATGATTTTTTTTTAATGTGGTATTTATACACAATGAAGTACTACTCCACCGTGAAAAGGATAAACTTGAGTTATGTGTACAAAAATGAATACACCAAGAGACCACAATGTTAGGTGAAATAAATCAGATGCACAAATTTAAATATCACATTGTTTCTCTTATACGAGAAATCCAAAATATAAATAAAGAGCAAAATAAAAGAAATAGAGAGATAGATCTTTTGAAAAAGGAAAGGGGACTAAGATATGGAGAGAGGGAGAAGGGAGGGTAAAGAAAGGAGATGAAAAAAAATTAAGCTGTGTTATGTTTACGTACTAACTCACCAGGAGGAATATAAATATTATATTATCATGTACTGCAAAAATGTATTAATAAAAAACAATTATTGAAAAGAAAGTAAAAGGAAATAAAGAAAAAAAGAATGGCAAGTAAAAGGGAATGATCCAGAATGCAGGTCCTGTTTTATTTCTATTTCTGGTAATATTTCTAACCATAAACTCTGACATCAGACTATTTCCTTATTAACAGGGAAATTATCTTGCTTTATTTCATCAGCGTTCTACAATATTACAAATAGGAAGTTAACAAACTTCATTTTATTACCTACTAATTCTTACATGCAAAGGTGAAGTCACTGTGATTTCGCCGGCAACAGAAGGTACTGACCTTACATGGGCACACCACGGTTTACAAAGTGCCTTATAATCAGGATCTCATACAATCTTTAGAATCAGTAGAGCAGTGAGGCAAGCAGGTACTGCTACCTCATTTAGAGACTCAATTCCAAGATTAGGCGCCTCCTGCTGCTCACTTACTCTGAGGGAAGGCTGTGCCCACACTGTGAACTGCCCCATGAAGAGGCCCACATGGCAGGGAACCGAAGTCTATAACCAAGAGTCAGAGAGTGGGACACCAGGCCTCCCCAGGGCCACGTGAGGGAGGCTGGAAGCAAATCTTCCAAGAGCTGGGCTGGAGCGTCCCGTGTGAGAGACCCTGAACCAGAAGTGCCCAGCTAAGGCAGGCCCAGTTGCCTGACACATGAGGTGATGATACGTGTTTGTTGTTTTAATATGCTAAGTTTTGGAGTAATGTGTTACGTGGGATTAAATCACTAACACAAGTATCTCAGAGAGTTGTGAGAATTTAAAAAAAATAAAACATGGAAAGCTCTGTAAAAACAGCTAGGCATAGAGCAAGTGCTCAAAATATGCTGGACACTGTTCCATTACAGAAAGTGACAGTCTGGAAAGTCTGTAGAAATAGCACAGGACTGGCAGTGTGACAGTGATATGACATGATTAGTTCTACAGTGCTAGAGGGAGACCCTACCAACCCCGAGAAGCCGGAAAGAAAAAAATACAGCAACTGGGTTAACAGCACCCTACAAATAAATACTCACCCTGCAGAAAAGTCACTACCACTGCTTACGCTGTACTTATAATAACTAAAACAGTAGCAAAAAGGAGAAATTAAAATCAATAAAACATAGCTGCTAATGGAATCATTCCATAAAAATTTTAGAAAAACAACTGAATAAAGCCAAGGTCCGACTCCTCATATATATCAAAACCAGACATGAATTCTAAAAGATGAAAGATGGTGCTGGGGATTTGGCTCAAGAGGTAGAGCGCTTGCCTAGCAAGTACAAGGGCCTGAGTTTGATGCCCAATACCCAGAAAAATAAAAGGTGAAAGAGTCTTGCACCAAGCCCACCCTTTGGATTATCCTGGAAGTCTGATACATTATAAATGGAGCTTCTTACTTGGGACGTCATCTTACCCTCCAATACTTGGAGCACACGACCAAAAGGGACCGTTGTGTGAATGCACAAAAAGAAATGCTTTGACAATTCTGGCAATAAATTGGTTTGGATTCCTCCTCAAATATTGGCTCAGTATCCTGAAAGGAAAAAGATTTGTAAAACTTCAGGAATAGCTTGATTGCCCATTAAAATGATGACACAATGATAAAGACACCAACATGAAATAAAACCATCATTTGATATGTTCATTTTCACCCCTCAGGTAAAAGCCAAGGTGGTAAAAAGGAGCAAAAGCAGACCCTAAAAATAGCCTGGTATAAAAGGTCTTTGCCGCAAAGCCACCCAGGATTTAAATTCTGATAAGAATCCCAGTGTCATTGCTCTGGCAATGCCAGATGGTAAAATTTTGCATTAATCCTAATTTCTGTCACTATATGTGTTTTAGTTTAAAAAAAAAAAAAACCTAAGTCAGGCATGGTGGTGCACACCTGTTATCCCAACATGCAGAAGGCTGAGGGAGGAAAATCACTATGACGTAAATTCAATCTTTAAACTTTCCCTAAGTGAGGAGTAGCATCGACAATGTCAGAAAACTGATCTGAGCCTTCTGATTGACAAAAAATATCAAAGAATTCTGGTTCATAGAACTGAGATTAGAGGACTAAAATGGGGCATTACATACTTTTTGTTTTGTTTTTTTTTCTTGAGCAAATTACCTTTGACTTTTAAAATTAAAAGCAGTTGAGGAAAACTCCACCTCTTTTATGTTTCTCTACTTCATATTCTGTGCAACATGTTTCTCTATTTCATAACCCCAGTGAAACAGTCTCCATCAAAAGTGAAAAAACAAGTTTACTCACACAACATATTAGGGAACTTTTATACTGTGTCCATAAGACTACTTAAAAAAGAACAGCCCTTCTTTCCCTTTTAAGAAAAGAAAGGGAAGGAGCATATCATCAGTAAAACCCCAGACTACAGAAGAATAAACACAAAGAAACCATTCCCCATCTCATCTGTCTCACCTGCATGCCACTTATTTCAGAGGTAACAATCCACACCTTCAAGATGCCGGTCGCCGAAAGTGCCACCACTGTGTCCTCTAAACCAAGAAAGGACAAAGAGCCCGGTTACAAATGCAGTGCGCCTTCCTTCCAAATATTAAGATGGTTCACTTTAACAAAAAGAAACAGCAGCATGTTTTGCAATTAGAAGAAAAATGTAATTTCTTACTTGACGAAATATAAGTCAGGTTTTGAAACATGTTAATAAAGATCAGAGGAATCTGGAATTCAAGGAAAGTTAATTCAAGTAAATTGATTTTTTAAAATTTTTAACCAACAAATTTTTGAGAATTGCAAATGCCCTTCATTACTATGGTAACACAGAATGTTTATTCTTCAAAATTCACAACTTTTCATTATTTATCATGGACGAGCAAGTTTATTTTATTTCTCCAAGGCACTCATTTAATTCCCCCTATACCCACCTACCATGCCCATCTTGCAGATATTTTATTGCACACTACACCTTCCATAGACTGTGATCGATCAAGAGACAATCACATGTGATATTATAGTACAAATATTTGTTGGTTTTCATCCACAGTTCCTGGCTCACAAAGCCCTTTTGAAGGCAGGCCCCCAAAACTTAAGATCTCTCTTCCCCAAGAGAGGTAATAGTCATAAAGAAATTCTCTTACCTACCTTGTCTGTTAGCAGATCACAAGACCCCTCTTTCATTAGAGGTTCTGTCCCCTATAATCCAAAAGTTTGGGGTTCAGAGAGCTCCTGGTCCACTGAACATGTAGAGAACCCCGGAAAGTGGCACACACAGAGTGGGGCTGGATGCTCCCTCCGTGCAAGTCACCTCTCTTATGCCGTTTTCACCCCAAGCCACTTCATCTGTACCCTTTAAATATCTTCAACTGGTCAACATAAGCACTTCCTTAAATTCTGTAAATCTCTAGAGCAAACTAATTGAACTTAAGGAAGAGATAGTGAGACATCTGATTTGTAGTTCGTCAGGGAGAAACACACATAAAACAAACTGGGATTTAGACTGTCACTGAAATTGAAGGGCGGGGGTGGTCTTGGGGAATCTAACACCACGTCTAAACAGCAGCATGTATCAGAACTGAATTGAGATTGAGGACACCTGGCTAGTGTCTGCTGCACAACTAACTGCTTGCGTGCTGGTAGGGTGCAATCCCACACCTTCAGAGGTAACAGTGGTCTTCTCTATTAATTTTTGTGGTATGAGAGAAAAAGGGGAAAAATATAACTGTTTTTCTTATCCTGCATGATTATAAAACTTCAATTCATAAGCTTCAGGTCAGGGTCCAGTCACAGCAGCACTGTGAACTGCGAGAGAATGAGGCTGTAAAGTGAGGGGGTTATGTGTTAAAATCAAAAGCTCATTTTTCTTCACTAACTAACCACTGGACTGTGGATAAATAACTTCAATGTGCTTATCTTGAAGCAAATATAAATGTATAACACTACCTACCCTAATGAGTTGTTATGAAAATTAAGACAGGTATAATACTTGGTATACATACCAAACCCCTAATAAAAGTTTAGTTATTACCACTACTTAAAAGGGTTGTATCTTTAAGTAAAAACCTTATCATATCACATACAGTGGTTTCCTAGGCAACAGAAGGCACTGGAATGCACTGACTATCCTCCATGATCCCCATACAGGGAAGTTATAATAACATACCAATGTACCTAAAACTCTCAAATATCCATAGACTATAAAAATGTAAATGCAGATTAAAAAGTGTAAGTCTGTAACCTTATAAGCTGATAACATCTAGAATTGCATGGACCACACAAAATTTTCCATTAAGATTATATTCTATTCCATTTAAACCACAATATAATGTATATGAAAAGAGTATAAAAATTCAAAATATGCAAATTTCTTGGACACAAAAATAGTCCTTTTCAGAGAGAGCACTGATTGTGACTTAAGATTGGAGGTAACCATATTAGCAATGAGTTCCCTAAGGCCCAGAAAATTAAAGTGGATCTTATTTTCACTGTTATGCTCAGAAATAAAGCAGTAACTTTCCACTATGTAATACAAAATCTCTCTGAGAAGGCCCCATGTTAAAACCCACTGAAGTTTTATTTTACCAACCTTCTCCCAAATATACTGATAACAGAAGCCTCCTTCTTTCACTAATACCTAGTGACAAACCTCAGAACCAATCTTCTGAAGAACAGCCTATGGGAAATGGGGCAAAGAGGATACCTGTCCACTGTCTTCCTACAGCCCATTGCTTCAGACTGGCCTGTTAGAAAACCTCCTAATAGCTTGCTCTCATCTGGACCACTCTCTACAGTGCCACCAAAGGACTGTTTAAAACCCTTCAAGCACTCTTACTTGATACTGTTCATCATCTAAGGTGAGAGCCAGAAAGCTACTGCTCACAGGTCATTACCAGCCCACTGGCGGTTTTTGTAAAGTATTATTAGAATATGGGCTCTTTTGTTTGTATATAGTCTATGGCCACGACTGTGCTACAACAGCATAACTGAACAGTTGAAATAAAGACCATGTGGCCTAAAATTTAGTTATTAGCGTACAGCCAAAAATTTTTAATATCTGTCCCTTTACGGTACATGTCTGCCAAGCCCTGACTGATTAGGTAAGTCCAAGCCCCGTGCTGACAAAGTCCTTCATGATGTGTGTCTCCCCCACCAACTTTGCCAGCCTCAAATCCTGCCTCTTTTCCCCTCACACTTTTTGCCCCAGACAAAGATTATTTATGGTTTCACACACACACAAACATGCATTCCCCCCCCCACATACTCTAGACTATTTTTAATGCTTTTATACTCTTAGATTACTCGCTCTGCCAGAAACATCCTCATCCCCATATCTACCCAACAAACTCCTCTGCATCAAGTCCTAGAACAGATTTTATCTGATCTGAGCCGCCTTCCTGCTGTCCTCAAGACCCTTCACTGCCATCTTCTCTGTACTGTTTCTTCACGTCATATTTTGTACCCAAACTGTTGTTTACCTAACATTCTCCCTCACTAGAATTTGAGTCCCTTAAATATGTCAATCCTCTGTACTGCAAAGATAGCAGACACTCAATAAATATTTGCTGAGTGGCTACTGACTGAAAAGCTTTGTGCCGGTTTCCAGTCATAAGCAGTAACAGAGGAAGGCAGGCAGTTCCCTCGCCGTGAGCAGTGTTTCACGGAGGCTAAGTAGTAACTCTGGGGTCCAGCTGGCCAGCAGGCAGCCACACACTGACTCTGTTTCTGGGCAAATACTCAACTGACCTAACACTCATCAGTCTCCTCGTCAGTATGAGAACTACAACAGCACCTATCACACCGAGTACTTTGAAAACTGATGATACGTTACTGCTTAGCATGATACCAGATAATAAGTGAAGTCCTTGTGGTGGTGACAGTGGTGGTGATAGTTAATGGCCAACCTTTAGAGAAAAGCAAACAACCCTGAAGGAGCTTGAGAGAATAAAAGTGCCTCTCAAAAGGCTTGTAAGAATATACAACCAACATTCAGCATTTGATGTTGTTCTTTATCTAAATAATTTCATGTTTGCTCTTGTGGTTGGAACTGAAAGGTTTCGAAGAAATGAAAAAAGAATAGTATTCACTATCAACTATGTGGCAGGCACTTATCATGAACTTTCATTAAATTTAATCTCCTGTTTTTTCATTTGTCCATAGGAAATGGAAACACGAGCAAGTAACAAAACAAGACTCCAGAAATATACAAAGGAAGCTAACGTTCTTCCCACCATACCCTCAAAGGTTATCAACTCAGAAAACCACTCACTCAAACTGACTGTCCACAGCTCATGAATCAGCCCGCAGAATGAAGATAATCTGACACTTTAAATCTTAAAACCAGTGTAGCACCGCACACCTGTAATCCCAGCACTTGGGAGGCTGAGGCCGGAGGATCTTTGTGAGTTCAAAACCAACCCAGGCTACCTAGTGAGTTCAAGGCCAACCTGAACTACATAGCAAGATGCTGTCTCCAAAAAAAAAAAAAAACTTTATTGAATCAAAGAGTTCTTCATGAGAGAAGAGACAGATCATAAATTTTGGAACCATTATTTCTTAAATATATAAACATAACCAAAATTATTCATTTTGATAAATTACAGAACTTCGAAGTAAATTAAACAATAAGTTATGGTGCCCAATTTCCTAAAGGGCATACTATACTGACCTTGTGTCCGCTGGGATCGAATAATACTCATGGAGCTAATCCAGTCTGGTGATATCTTTGATACTAAGGAGTATAATACCTCAAGGCTTGTCGCATCTACAACAAGGATTTCAGGGTAATGTCCGTGGCATAAAAGCCTTCCTTCACGCTGATTCCCAACAGAGAACTGGTAGAACTGAATTCATGTTCAAATGAAAAAGAATTTTAAACGTTCTTAGATGTTTGATTAATATACATGCATCAAAACTACTATGATATTCTCCTAAATCCTGATCCCCTCCCATAACATTTTCAGACAGGTACTATATAGTACATATTACATGTTTGTAGTACCCACATACACATGTATCAAATTACATTAATATTTTTAAATATCTAACACAAACTATTTTTATCTAACATTATCCTCCCTTTTACATTGTTTTGGAGCAGAATTCGCGATAATTCTTCTTATCTCTACCTCTACAGTCTAAAACGGAACTTAAAAAGACTGGGGATGTAGCTTAGTGATAAAATGCTTGACTAAAATGCACAAGGCTCTGAGCTCAAACCTAGCACCATACAAAAACAAATTTTACATTTAAAATAGGACTTTTGCGGTTGAAGGGAGGGGAATGGAATGGGAAAAACAGAGCAGCAAGATATATCATGTACAGGTACAAATTCCCCATGATAAATGTTATCATTATGTATATCTAAAAATGTACCACTAAAGGGGGTTGGGGATTTAGCTCAGCGGTTACAGTGCTTGCCTAGCAAGCGCAAGGCCCTGAGTTCGATCCTAACACCAAAAAAAAAGTACCACTAAAATAAAATTAAAAGAAGAAATAGGACTTTTGAATTGATTAATAAAATACCTTAATAAGGGCTGGGGATTTAGCTCAGTGATTAGAGTGCTTGCCTTGTAAGCACAAGGGCCTGAGTTCGATCCCCAGCACCACCAAAAAAAAAATAATAATAATAAAATACCTTAATAAAATTAGATTCACAAATCAAAAGGGAAGCTTGGGTGGCTCACAAAAACAGTATGAATTCTAAATGAATGAGAATAGGTGAGTCCAGGCTTATAATTTCTAGTTATAGCCAAATAAAATTTAGAAGTAAAAAATGATTAATGTTCAAATATATCATAATCTGCTGGGCGTGGTAGCACACACCTGTAATCCCAGCACTCGGGAGGCTGAACTAAAAGGATCACCGTAAATTCAAGGCCAGACAGTGGCCTTGGGCTACATAGTGAGACCTTGTCACAAAAAAAAAAAAAAAAAATTTAATAAAAATTAAATTCCAACTAACCTAACTAAGCATGTTATTTCAGATAAAACTACAAGACCACTGTGTAAATACAGTGTTACACTTTATAGAAGAAAAATAGATCTTACATGATTTCACTAATGTCAAGAACTATTCAAGAGGATAGTTCTACACCAATCGAAGAACAGAGAAAGAATAACTATCAAAGCAAGACAACCTATCAGAAGACCTGTCTTTCTTCAGCCTCACAAAACTGATTCCTTTAGTGGACTGCTCTTCTGAGAGGATTTTCAGAGGGTGAAGATGTTCCTGTGTTACTAAATGAACCACATAAGGGCAAGCTGGGCAAAGCACAGAGGGCAATGCTGCAAGTACTCCACACAGGGGCAGTACCTGGGAAATCCTGGGTCTACACTGTGTGCATACACGTTAGTCCTGTTCTCAGAGCGCAACACTGTGTGTGAAGGGACACAATCTTCTCGTAATTATGAGAGAAGAGAATTATGAGAGAAGAGAATTTACTCCAGCTAAGTAGGAGTAAAACTTTGTATATGCAGTATGAACATTGACGTGTGTAAGGTGACTCCACTAAAACTCCAGGAGTAGGGGTGGGGGGTATCTAATAAAATGAAGACTATCACAAGGGGCCATCTATAGATCTCAGAAGGTTGATTCAAGAAACACAACACACAAAAGGAAGTTCTCAGGGACTATCAGGCACTCACACAGTACAACGTGGCTGTAGGCAGGCTTGAGCCATATAAGGGAAGGATGTATCGAAATGGAAAGGAAGGGTGCAGAGAAGCAAACTCTGTCAATGTTCATCCAACAGCAGCCAGGAGAACCCTGTACTACAGTCACTAAAGAAGAGCTCTCTCCTGTGCTGTATGCCTGTAATCCCAGCACTCAGGAGGCTGAGGCAGCAGGACCCCATGAGTTCAAGGCCAGTCTGAACTACATGGAGAGACCTTGTCTCAAAAAAAAAAGCTCTCTTCCGAGGGCACGGGTATTTTATTACAACTGTTTGACTGAATGCCTCCGACTTTTTGTTTTAAAATCATACTCCCAATCTTCTGAACACTAATTCAGCTTCTAGGTCACTTACATTTTGGCAAAGAAAGTGTGAAAGTGTCCTAAGTGGAGAATTAAGTTTTTCAAATATTATAAAGGAATGCCTCACCCACATGGTAAATTAATAAACTGGCATTCCCTTGTGATTTCAGTAGGTTGCCAGTGTCGGCAAAGTCTATCGGCTCTGTGAATATGTGCAAAAATAGTAAAATTAATTTTAAAAAACCCTCTTGGGCCTGAGAGATAAGGGTTGTACAGAAAACTGCCACCAAACTAGTGAATGTGCAAAACAGAAATGACTGCTAATCTAAATACAGAAGGCATAATACAAGATCTGCTTATATTGAATATAAAAAAGTCATTTTCCCTAATATGTAAGCCGAGTTTTTAAACTATAAAGCAAAATTGTACAACAGTCAAAATAAGTATGAGCAATGCAGTTAAGACATTTGTATATAATTTATAATTAAAATAAATTATAAAGTTAATGAATCCACATTTTATTACCTCTTTTTCTCCACACATTCTTCACATGATAAAAATAAATATGTCTTTTAAATAAAAATCAAGTGCCCTAAAAACTTTGATGATGCAATTCTTAAAAGGCCTTCGCCGGGGCAAGAAATAGTAATAAAAGATCCATATCACACACTGATCACCACCTCTACACAAATAATTTCCTCTGCTTTCCAATTTGTGTTACCGCAAGTTTCCTTTCTTGACAAATTATGTTATTAGTTTGTTTAAGGGAGGCAGTAGGATGTAAGGGAAAGAGCATGGTCGAGGGTCAAACAAACCCCATTTGGGACTGTGGAGCCAGGAATGACTCAATGTGAGACTTGAGCACGTCATTTACTCTCTTTAGGTCTCAGCATCCTTTATGTAAAATGATCCACTCCTATTTAATCTATAAGGACGTAGGAAAGACTGTATGAAATAAGCTACAAAAAAACCCTATATCGTATTTAGTCAATAAATACGAATTCCCTTCTCTTCCCTTTCCACTGAGTACATAATTGATCATATTTTCTATATACTTCGTAATTTTCCCAACACAGTAAACAACGAGTAAATTGAAGGAGAAAAAATATGAAAAAGTAAGAAGGAATAACAGGAATGTATTTCAGAAACTACAAATTTCAACGAAATGTATTTTAACCCAGGTATATAAAATGGTCATTTCTTCTAAACAGTTGAAAAGTCTTTAAAAATGAGCCCAGCCAGGTGTTGTGGAGTAGACCATCAATCCCAGCACTCAGGAGGCTGAGGCAGGAAGAGTGCCATAAGTTTGAGGGCAGCCTAGACTACATAGTGAGTTCAAGGCCAGCCTGAACTACATAGCAAGACCCTGTTTTAAAAAAAAAAAAAAAAAAAAAAAAGAACCCAAAAGCTAATTATATGAGCAATAAAAAAGATGTGATCCAAAAAGCCAGTCGATTTATATTAATCATGAGTAGACACATAACAGCCTTGGCTGGAAAGAATCCATTCTTGAGGATCTAGCACACTCACCCTAGCAGTAATAGAGTTCTGCTATAGTTTGGCTCTTAGGATCCCTCAAAGTTCCACATGTTAAAGGTTTAATCCCTTGAGTGGCTCTGCTGGGAGGCAGCAGGGCCTTCAGGAGCTGGGAGGTCTAGTTCGGAGGTCCAGTGGGAGGTCCTTAGTGAGCATGACTTTGAAGAGTATTGTGGGACCCAGCCTCCTCCTCTTCCTTTCTTTTGTCTCCTAGCCATGAAGTGAGTAGTTCTGCTGCACACACACTTCCTGCAATTGCCATGTGGCACCTCCACCAGAGGCCTAAAAGCAACTGGTCTGCCTGATCAAAAACTGGAGCCTCTAAAGCCATGAGCCAAAGTCAACCTTTTCTCTTTAAAAGCTGATATCCTCAGGCACTTGTTACAGCAAAGGAGAGCTGATTAACAAGGCTCTCATCTGGGTAACTGGGCCAGCCCTAAACAGCAGTGGCAGCCATGCTTACTGGCTTACTCTACATTTTTCTCTACTGGTCTCCTTTACTTTATATCCCTTCCTAACTGTATCATCTTGGCAGGAATATTTTTACAACCATTCTAGTCTTCTTGTCCCATTATCCCTCCCCCCGTATTTTTCACATAAAAATACAGACTCAATGTTTTAAAACATTTTAAAATTACATCCTTGTAATAACCATGCTGACTTAGTCAGAAATAGACACTAACCTGTATGCCAGTATGTGTACAGGCTAATTTTGTAAATTCAATACATCTGCCATCATTCACATCCCACAGGCACATCTCTCTGTAAAGCAAAATAACAGCTAACTTTGAATCTGATTTTTAAAGCATTGTTCAGCTTCACCACAGTAGTTGAAAATTAATCTTCCATTAAAGCTAATACATTACAGATGGGTGTAGTGGCTCACGTCTGTAATCCTAGCACTCAGGCGTGCCTCACTGAGGGAGGAGAATCATCATTGAGTTTGCGGCCAGCCTGGGCTACACGGTGAATTCAAGGCCAGACTGAACTACATAGCAAGACCCTTTCTCAAAAAACCAAAATCGAAAAAAGGAATAAAACTCCCTATTTACCATACAATGCTACTAGTTATAAAGATACAAGAGGAAAAAAGAAGGAAAACATGAACCTCATATGGTAATCCATAAATATGTATAATCTTTATGTCAATTAAAAATAATTCTTAAAATATAAAAATTTAGGAGAAAAAAAGAGTAACCTGACCAAAAAAAAAAACTACTTACCCACTTTCAGACGCACTCACAATATACTGCTTGTCACTAGAAGCACAAGCTCTAGACAAACAGGTGATCGAAGCTGTGTGGCCGAACAACAGTGCTCGAGGGTGGATCTAGGATGTAAACACATGCCGGTGTGAGTACCAAATCAAACAGGTAACCTTTCAGTTAGCAATCTTCTTAAGGATTCAATATAAATACACAATATATATTCAAAAAAACATTGCTCAGAACACTAAAAACTAAGAACTCCCAAAGAGTGAACTCTAAACCATGTAATGCTCACCATCACCCTACCAAGCAGTTCTGAGGTAGGAATGAAGCAGCTAGAGACACTTGAAGAATATTATACAGAGAATGGCACAGCCAGGATTCAAACCAAGGCAATCTTAAGCACTAAACTCTTTATTATACTAGGAAACCAAGTTAAGAATTTGAATTAGCTGGGTGTGATGGCACATGTCTACAATATAAGCACTCAAGAGGCTGAGGCAGGAGGATCACTGTAAATTTGAGGCTGGCCTGAGCTAGAGTGAATTCTAGGCCAGCCTGAAATACTAAGCAAGACCCCGCCTCATAAATAAATAAATAAATAAGAATATAATCATCATGTACTGCAGACACATACTATAAATATTAGAAATGCTCACGGGAAAAAATATTTTTAAAATCATGTGTCAAAAAAAAGAATTTGAATTAATGTGTAAAATATCATAAATTTCAGCGCACTTGTTTTTAAAATAATTACGGATCTGAAAGCGCCTAAGTAAGAGTCTCTGGATTTATATAAGAGAACAGAAGACAGATACCTTTCCAAAGGCTGAAATCAATCCACGTGCCAAGAAGTGACCTTCACACAGCACTGATTTATTAGAGACATAATGCCTAGTGGAAAGGATGGCTTAATACAATTCTAAAACAGTCCAGCAGTCAGAACCCAGATTTATCCACTTTGTATAAATCAAACAAAGTCATAAGATACAAATTAAATGAACAAAATTCAACTATATTTCTATCACCACGCAATGAACAATCTGAAAGTGTGATAAATTGAATAATTCCACTTATTACAGATTCAAAACACTAAATTCATAGAAATACCTTAAAGAAGTACAAAACTTAGGAGTTGAAGATTTAGCCCAAGTGGTAGAGTGCTTGCCTAGCAAGCACAAGGCCCTGAGTTCAAGGCCCCAGCACCCCTCCCCCCAAAAAAAAGAAAAAAAACCCGAAGAAGTACAAAACTTATACCCTGAAAACTATAAAATATTGTTTTAAAAACTACAGATCTAAATAAATGGAATCACATTCTATGTTCAAGATCAGAAAACTCACTATGGCAATACTTCCCCGAACTGATCAGAGATTCAACATACTCACTATCAAAAACCCAACTGGCTTCTTTGCAGAAATTGACAAGCCAATCCTAAAATTTGAATGAAAATTCAAGTGACCCTGGAAAGCCAAAATAATCTTGAAACACAAGAGTGTTAAAATTTGAATCTAGGGCTGGGGATTTAGCTCAGTGGTTAGAGTGTTTGCCTCGCAAGCATGAGGCCCTGAGTTCGATTCCTGGTACCAAAAAAAAAAAAAAAAAAAATTCGAATCTAAAATGGTTCCCAGCCGAACATGGTGGAGCACGCCTGTAACCCCAGCACTTGGGAGGCTGAAGCAGGAGGACTGCCACAAGCTCGAGGAAAGCCAGGGCTACAGAGTGAGACCCTGACTCAAAAAATAATAATAATAATTAATTAATTAAATAAGGCATAACGGCCCCCAAAGCCTCACGTGTTCGGAAGGTGACTGCACTATGAGCGCACTGTAGCTCACTTGCTGTTAAGAGGTGGGGTGCAATCAGAAGACGTAGATCACCGGGGTGTGACCCTGAAGGATCTATGGCACGGATCTCCCTTCCAGCCTCACTCCTCTCTCTCTGCTTCCTAACAACCACAAGAGGACCAGCTCTCCACCTCGCCCTTCCAGCCTTAGAGCCAGCGGACTGCAGACTGAAAACATGAGCCAAGATAAACCTCCTCCTTTAACTTGCGGGTGCTGGGTACTGAGTCCCATCGACAAGGAAGGCGACTAAGACAAAGTCCAAATGAAAGGACACACCGTGCCAGTGTCAATATTTAACAGGTAACAACAGTAATCAAGGACAGACATCTAGAACAATGAAACTGAGAATTCACATGTAAACTCAGGCATCTATATTCAATTGGTGTTTCACAGAGCGCCAGCACCATGCTGAACAATCTGCCACAACTGCTGCTGATACATCTGGAAGGACACACGCAAGATCACATCACACAGCAAAAATAAGGAATACGGAACACAAGACTTGCATGTAAAACCGTACAACTCTCAGGAAAAAATACAAGCAGAAATCTTCGTGACCTTAAATTTGCAACAGTTTCTTAAACATGACAACAAAATCACAATAAAGAAAAAATAGGTAGGCTTCATCAAAATTAAAATAGTTTGTGCTATAAGAACACAATCGAAAAAGCTAAAAGACAACCCACAAATGGGAGAAAATACCTGCAAATCATGTAGCTGCTAAGGGATTTATATCTAGAATTTATAAAGAATTCTTATAATTCAATTTTTTTTAAAAAAAGACAAATAGCCCAATATTAAAATAGCTAAAGGGAGGCAGGCATGGTGGTATACAACCTGTAATGCCAGCACTCAGAAGGCTGAGGCAGGAGAAGTCAAGGCCATCCTGGGCTACTAGTGACTTCAAAGCCAACCTGAACTACATAGCAACACTCTGTCTCAGAGAACCAAAAAGAAATATAGAAATAGAAAACATTATACTAACTAGAAAAAGAAGCTATGAAAAAATTCTACATATTACATGATTCCATTTATATAAAATGTCCAGAACAGTCATAGAATAGAGACAGAAAATAGATTACTGGATGCCTGAGGAGAACAGGAGTGTTGGGAGTGACAGTTAAAGGGTACAGGTTTATTTCTGAGGTGATGAAAAAGTTCTAAAATTGACCATGGTGATGGTTGCACAACTCTACAAAGATACTGAAAAACATTAAAGCGTATACTTTTAAGGTGGTGAATTATATGATATGTTAATTATATCTCAATAAGGCTATTACCAAAAAAAGTATTTAAAAAATCAACTTTCTTGACCCCATATTCTAATATTCCATACCACCTACCATTCCATTTTCTCTATTCTCTTTTACAAAAAATTCCTGGGAATTGTTGTCAAAGACAGGAGTTACAAATACAGAAAGGAGAAAAACAGAATAAACCCTATGTACAGAATTGGAATTGGAGATATCAGTGTGAATGGGTGTGTGTGTCCTCTACTCACATCTTCCTAGCATTAGCCACTGATGGGCCTGGAAGCAGACTTCACTGAGCACTCTATTGTAATAAGGAATGATTCGCACTTTTATTTTTTAATTTTATTTTAATGGTACATTTTAGATGTACATAGTGATAACATTCATCATAGGGAATTTGTACCTGTACATGATATATCTTGTGCTTCTTTTTTGCCCATTCCCCTCCCCTCACCCCTCCTCCCTCCCTATTTACAAAAGATTCGTTTGACAATAAATGATTATGATTTTAAAAATCAATACAATAAACCAGGTGTGGTGGCACACACCTGCAATCCCAGCACCTGGGAGGCTGAGGCAGGAGGATTGTTCGAGGCCAGCAATGGGCTACATAATGAATTCAAGGTCAGCTTGAACTACACAGCAAGACCCTGGCTCAAAAAAAAAAAAAAAAATCAGTATAATAAAACTGACCCTTTATAAAAAGTTTTGCCATTTCAAAGCATTTACTTTAGAAGGTATCAATGTTTTGAACATGTTTTTAATACGTTTTTGGAAATCACCTGAAAAATGGGTCATAATCTTTTGAAATATTCTAAAAGTAACAAATTAAGCCACCTAGTAGATAATATATTTGAGAATTGCCAAAAGCCAGCAGACATGAATTCTGGTGAACATTGTAGCCAATCTGCACACTATGGATTTTAATCGAAAGACATTGTGCATTACAAACCCAAGTACTATTCTGTGTAACTTCTTTTATCCAGTGCTGGGGATCAAGCCCAGGGTAGGTGAATGCTCACAATTGAGCCACATCTCCAACCCCCGACCATGTATAAATTTATCCTAAGTAGTTTCTTATATTTAAATGTACAAAAGACATTTCAAATACTCACTTCCAATTCTACTGAGAGATCCCAGAGACATATTTGTCCATCGTGGCATCCTGTTACGATTGTGGCCCCATCATCTGTTAAAAGTACTGTTGAAATGCAGTGTGTCGGTGCTTTGCGGCCCCACAGAACGATGGGTAGAACGAGGCTGTTTCCTGCCATTGCGTTTTCAAATCTGAAAATGTTATGGGAATACTGTCAGATAGTACAATATTTCTCACCAAAATGTGTTATACAACTTTATTATGAAGCCAATGTGTACAATTTAAAAAGAAGCGTATGTACCTGGTAGTAAATTTTAGTCACTAAAAATCTTTCTATTCCCAAACAAAACTGACTAACGTATCGTATCTGCTCCCAAATTCATGTACTTTAAAAATTAGACACAGGCCTTTACTGTAGGCATTCATGAACTTTTAAAATTTGTTAATGAAAGGCCAATGGTTTCAGTACTCATATTTATTTATCCTTTAACAGTTTATGAAGTACTTTCATGTACACTATTTCTTTTCAAATCTCAAACCAATCTTTTTTTTTTTTTTTTTTTTTGGTGCCAGGGATCGAACTCAGGGCCTTGTGCTTGGTAGGCAAGCACTCTAGTCACTGAGCTAAATCCCCAGCCCCTCAAAACAATCTTTCCAAGTTGGCAGGGTCCAAAATGAGGCATAAGCATTACCTACCCTGAGAACCAGAACTACCAAGTGATACAGCCCACGCACAAATCCTTACCTTCTGATCCCAATTCTGCCTCCACAATGAAGACAAGCCAAGTACTGTACAAAAACAGTTCTCAGGAAGTCCAGTACACACAGACTGTTCCACTACCACTAAAGGAGATTATAAAGAACTTCCGAAGTTCCAAGTATGCTTTTAAATATTATATGCATTGGGGCTGAGGATTTAGCTCAAGTGGTAGAGCGTTTGCCTAGCAAGCGCAAGGCCCTGAGTTCAATCCCCAGCACCACAAAAAATAAATAAATAAATAAATAAATAAATAAATATTATGTGTATAAATATAAATACATAATATCAATTTTGCCCCATAACAAACCATTGGCTAAATATGATGATCAACCTTATTTCACAAAGACACTGAGGCACAAAGACAAAGAGTCAGGAGGAGTCAAGAGATAAATTCAAATCAGAACCCAGGCAGCCTGATTCCAGTCTGTGGTCTTTCTCGATCTGCTGTGCTACCGGTCGAAGAGTAAGGTCTCCCTCAGTACCTCTCCAAACCAGCAACAAATAACAATGACCAAGACAAATCTCTGAACCGTTGCCCAGTGTGCTAACCTTTAAAAAGAGTATAGTTACTGAGAAACCCATTCAATCATACTCAAGACGTATTATGTCTGAAGGTCATGAATGTCCTTTGTTGTAAGTGGTGAAATTTGAATTCTTTTTAAATTCATATCTTCAAAAGAAGAACACAGTTTTGGCAAAGGGATTTAAATTTGAGATGATACTTAATCAGTGTATGCTGTAATATACCTCTGGAAGACAGTAAAACACAAGGAAGCATTTTTTTCACATAACAAAACTAAAATTTAGTTGGTGAAACAACATGTAAGTGTTATAAACTACGTGGTTAAAGACCTAAATAGTTCAGAGAAGGTGGAGAGAAAGAAATGCTAGAATCATCAAAGAGGGCTCTGTAGAAAAGAGGACTGTTGGATATCAGACACTAGGACGTCACACACATCCCAGCAGAGAAGGTCAATCAAAGGAAAGGATCACTGAAGAGAAAGTAGGGCAGGTAATAAAGGTTTGAAGGATACTGGATGCTTACTAAAAACAATCCATGATGTATCCTTTGTTGTTGTTGTTGTTGTTGCTGTTAGAATACACAGCTTTCATCAGTTTGTTTTCACAAAAAACTTCATCTTTTCTGCTACAAGTAAAAGGCATTCATTTAAAGAAAAAAACCACAAAATATACATCTTACCAATAAAACCCAATATGTGTGTGTATGGAATTAATTCCATATTCCTATTTGATATTAGAAAAAGAAACTATGCTCTAAACCAACTTTAGAACAGCATGTTCCTGGCTGTATGACATATCCAACAATGACATTCTGGAAGAGAAATCTGGAAGGGGTTTGTTTTTCCATGGTGACGATACTCGGTTTTAAATTATACCATCAAAGAAGATGTCTCTCAAGTAACTAAGCAAACACAAAGCACTGAACACACTCTGGTAAGCTCTGGACAGAACAGCAATCCTTGACAACTCATACTGAGGGCATACGGGCTCAACCAGAACACAGATATATCCAGGATTAAGAAGTATGGTATATGGTACGATATGCCTGGAAACACCTTTATTTCCTAAAACCTTAAAAGCCTACTAAAAATGAAACTTTAGAAAAGTCACCAGAAGCATTAGTGAAATCATGTGAAATAAAAGTTAATGTGTCTATAATGACATAATGCTATATGTCTAAGAAATATTAAATAAGGCTGCTAATGAATTGGCAGCCCCTTAAAACAAGAAATGGGCAAATTAGCCAGGACTTAACTATTTAATTAGGCAGATCACGGGAATCTAAGTTTGAATTTCTTTCAACTGAATCACTGATGAGCAAAGACACACTAAATTGGTACCACAAAGGAGTTTATGTAAAAGGAGAAAGGGAAAAGTAAATCCAGAGCATGTAGTTTTTCAATCAGCATTCAACTAGTCTATTTATTTGTTAACAATTCATTCTAAATGTTTCCAACATTATCACCTGCTGTTTGAAGAAAACTGGGTATGTCCCCTAAAAAGGTCTACAGTAAATAGAAATGAAACAAGTCACAGAATAGGATTCATTGAGTTTTTTTTTTAAATCCCATTTTCATGGAAAAGGATAAAGCAAGTGATTAAGCAAATAACTAAATAGTCTGATGTGGTACCAACTTTAATAAAAACTGAAAAAATTATCCTACTAATGCTCCAAAATATCCAATAAATGTATTATATAATATTCTGTAGGTAACGTGTAATATAGATTATTCTAATATAGAATATTTTATAATTAATACATTTGGGGAAATGCTATATTTCAAATTTTAGCATCATATAAATAAATTCTAAGACCAGATGCTTCTAAAAACAGAACAATACCAGGAATTTAATTTATGTTTGTATCAAAATCCTGCTTAAGATTACACTTAGAGACAGGCATGGTGGTACACACCTGCAATCCCCAGCATTTGGGAGGCTGAGACAGAAAGATCAGTGAGTTCGAGGCCAGCCTGAACTACACAGCAAGACCCTGTCTCAAAAAAATTACACTTAGAGAGGTCTACTAAATAAAAATGTTTAAAATAGGGGCTGGGGATTTAGCTCAGTGGTTAGAGTGCTTGCCTACCATGCACAAAGCCTGGAGATTGATCCGCGGCACCAAAAAAAAAAAGGAAAACTGTTTAAGATAAACCTCTTGAGTCAAGTATCAAGAATTCTAGGGCTGGGGATTTAGCTCAGTGATTAGAGTGCTTGCCTTGCAAGCACAAGGGCCTGAGTTCGATCCCCGGCACCACAAAAAAAAAAAAAAAAAAAGAATTCTAGATTCTACTTTCTAGTTCTAGATTCTACTTTCAAGTATCAAGAGTTCTAGATTCTACTTTCTCATTTTGGCAGTAATTATGCAGTCTTTGAGCATATGGTAATTTCATTTCTGAATCTTGGTGCTCTCATTAGGTGTTAAAATTAACCAGCACCAAAAAATAAATAAAAAATAAAAAAAATTAATACTGAACCATTTTAAATCAAAAAATCAAATCATAGCCCAGCATGGTGGTGCGCGCCTGTAATCCCAGCACCTGGGAGGTAGAGGCAGGAGGATCACCGTGAGCTGGAGGCCAGCCTGGACTACACAGCAAGACCCTGTCTCAAAAAAAAAAAAAAAAAAAAATTAAATCATAAAGAAAAGGAGTTTTAGAGATAAAAATTCAGCCATCTCTGAGTTACTTTAATTTCAGGTATTTCTCTATTTCCCCTAATTTCACCTATTTCTCTATAGAAATAATAAAACTGCGCTTCGATCATTAACAACAAAAATAATACTGAAAGAACATTCAACTTCCAATAAGATCTGGCTCTTCTTTGTGATCTCAACAAAGCCACCTCTCAAGGTCTGGGCAGAGTAATAGCTCTTCTCAGAAAGCTATAAAGACTGAGAGACCACACATGTAACGCAACAGCATGATACCTACCACACGGCAGATGCTCAGCGAAATGTACTAAACGCACACACGCGCGCACACCTGGAGTTTCTTTTCTGGGAGGTTGAGGTAGGAGGATCACAAGTTGGAGACCAGCCTGGGCAATTCAGCAACTTAGCGAGACTGTCTCGAAATTAAAAACTGAAGAAGGGCTAAAGAGATAACCTAGTACAAAAGCCCTGGGTTCAATCTCCAGTACTAAAAAAAAAAAAAAAAAAGAAAAATCCACACATACTGCAACTTCTTCACATTCTGCTTACTGGTTTCCTCCAGCACTGTCAAGTAATATTGCGTAAACCTGGACTTTTCTACGGGTCAACATCTCTCAGTCACTTTCTATCACAACGCTAAAGTACTGCTGTGTATGCTTATCAAACACAATTCAAATTATACAAACATACAGTGTGAAATGTCAATTTGTGCTGCACAGCTCTATTAGAAGTATTACAAACTTCCATCTCAACACTAAAACGGCTTCCAAATTAAAATCTGATCTTATAACAGTAATTAATACACACTAAGAGTAGCACTTCCCAAGTTTGTATTTTTTAACTACAACCTAGTACGTTTAGGGTATTAAGCCAAATAATGAAACAGACCCAATTCAATCTTATGCAATATGCAAACAATTACCACAGAATATGACAGAAGTCCTGGGACATATGGAAACACAAAAGATGGATTTCCTAACCTAGACTCCAGTGGGCCCAGCCATGAGTTAGAGGCCAGCCTGGGCTCCACAGTGAGTTCAAGGCAAGCCTGGACTACATAGGGAGACCCTGTCTCAAGAAAAAACAAAAAACAAACAAACAAATAAAAAGAAAGCTTACTCTAGCTGTAATTCAGTGGAGAAGAATAAATACGTGGATCAGAAGCCCAGTAAAGCTATTGCAGCAATTATGAAGCCAAAAATTAGCACAGTATCTCACTACTTAATTCTGGTAACACAGCTGTCTCTCCTATGCCATTTTGTTGTTGTTATTGCTGTTGTTGTCATTATGGTTGTTGTTCTTTCATTTCAGTACTATGGACTGAACTCAGGCCTTGCACAGGCCAGGCAAGAGACCAATCACTGAGGCACATCCTGAGTCCACGACCTCACTGCTCTGTAAGCACCCTAAGAACATGGACTACAATCGACATATCCGCCACCACAGTGAGGCTTAACATAGGACTTAACACAGTGTTAGCCACACAGGACACCTTTAAAAAATTCATTACAAGCTTATTAGTAGTGAGATAGTAGGAATGTAGCAATAATATGGATATGAAAGCTATTTTAAAGATACTATAGATAGAAATTGGTTTTCAATATACCAAATTGATAAGGATGCCACATGAATTTTGATACAGGTTTTACACAAAGGTACTCAGAGGATAAAAGAAAAGAAAAAGCATTTTAAATACTAAAAGCAGCCAGGCATGGTGGCACTCACCTGTAATCCCAGCACTTGGGAGGCTGAGGCAGGAGGATTGCCACAAGTTCGAGGTCAGCCTGAGCTACACAGTGAGTTCAAGACTAGCGTGAAATATACAGAAAGACTCCATCTAAAAAACCAAAAAATAAATAATAAATAATAAAAGCTCTCTAAGTAGGGCTGGGGATTTAGCTCAGTGATTAGAGTGCTTGCCTTACAAGCACAAGGCCTTGAGTTCGATCCCCGGCACCACAAAATTAAAAAAAAAAAAATTATCTAAGTAAAGGATGAGCAGTATTATGATACTGATACACTTTGAAGTCACCAATAAATTCAATTTCTAATATGTAAGACAAAATTATTTTACACTTAACTAGAATTTGCTAACTATAGGCATTGGAAAGAGAGAAAATGTAAAAGATATGCGGAGGGAGGGAGAAGGGAAAAGGCTGACGACGCTCGCCGTGGGGAAAAGCTTTATTGTAGTGTTACAGCTCTTTGGCCTCACTCGAGTGAGTGTGGCCCAGAATAACTCGGATAGTGGTCTTTTATCCCTTAGCCGCTCCCCCTTTTCGTGACGTTGGAGGCTTGAAAGTGTGCATTTAGGATTGGTCCTTTCTACATGGGGTGATTGGGTGGTGGGTAACGCCCCTGGGTAAATTGGGGCAACGGACCTAATTGAGGACTCTAGGCGGGAAGAGGGTTGTTTTCTTTTGAAAACCAGCAACGGCCATCTCGGGCATCTGGGGTGGATCAACCTAACAGAAAATACTACAAAGTTTCACTCCAATTTTCAGCTGAACCAGATTACAAAGAGATTTAATGGTCCAAAAAGCAGCTATCTAAACACAGAACTACTATGCTCTTTTTCAGATACATTGCTCGGAAGGTGGGATTAGCACAGAGAAACCAAATGTGCTGCTACCGTAATAAGCCTGGGCACAGAGCGACAAGAGGCTTACCTAAAAAGACATGGATTTGGAAAAAAAAAGGAAAAATAAGAGACACTATAGAAGAATAATAAATTACAGAGGCTGATGAAATATGTGCGTGCACAGGCAAGAAGACCGACCATTCCTTTCCAAGCTAAGCGATAAGGGAAGTAAATGATAGGGAAAGAGGCAAGAGAGCGGCACAGGGGTAAGAGACAGGGAAGTGAGAGCAGAAATGAAGCTAAACGGGAAAAGAGGCATAATTTAGTCTTGAAGAAATTTAAACTCAGAAAATACGTTCAGAAAATGACACAGAATTCAACGAAAAGTGTTCCACATGAGTGGCAAGAACTCAACCAGCCTTTGCCAAGCCACTCCAAAAAGCAGGAAACATGGCTCTGCCTCCTGCTGTTTTTTTTCTTTACATGTAATCGTTTGAAAAAGAAAGGCTTTTGTAATTAGCAAAAAAATAAAATCTGGCTTCCCAATCTAGAAAGGAGAGAAGTATAGCTCATTATCAGCTGTAGATTTTTTATTTTGGTGGGCATTTATGTCCATTAGCAGTTCTCTCAAGACTTGGAGCTCACGGGCACACACAGTTCTGATTCCTAATGAAACTCTCTTCACTAGTCTATGTTGTCTTTACCACAAAATCATATTTACAAGAAAACTTAATTTTCCAGGCAATCTAGTTAGTCAAGAATTTACTCACTAAAAAATAAACACAACTGTAGTGCTTCCAGATAAAAATCACATGATGTCTGGGAGTGGCACTTGAGAGAGGGAAGGGATGAAGAGGAAAAGGACCCTCCTTCAGGAGTGAAGGACTCACAGGTGTGGGCTGTCAACACCCACTACAACTGCCTCAGCCCAAAACAGATGGCTTGCCAAGCTCTTGTCCTTTTGTCACGGGACATCTCACATTAAGTGAATGATGAATGCAGAGAGATAGATAAAGGCGCAGGCCCTGCTCACAATTCAGATCATCATTCTACTTTCAGAAGTGCCCCAGGGTCGATTGAGAGCCCCCTGGGACTTAGCACTGCATAACTTTTACCCTTGGACAAACCAGTTTCCTTTCCCTGGGAGTTGTTCCCAAGAGTACGCCCTAATAAATCTGAGTACTAATTTCCATAGTTCCACTGTACCTTCCCAAAACTTGATGTACAACGCTCAACATTCTCTGTGTACTTATTTTTTTACAAACAAGCCTGTTTCATACCAGTTTGTGTTCCTCAAGGGTAAAATCATCATATAAAATCAAGGATAAAACTAACTACCTTTGTTAGTCATTCTTAAGTAAACTGAATTCCACCAGGATTTGGTGGTTTACCTCCACCTCAAAAGATTATTGACTAGGTCTGGTGGTGCACATCTGTAATCCCAGCACTGGGGAGGCTGAGGCAGGAGGATTGCTGTGAGTTTGAGGCCAGCCTGGGCTACATAGTGAATTGAAGGCCAGCCTGAACTACACAGCGAGACCCTGTCTCAAAAAAATAAAAAAAAAAAAGTAAAAAAAAAAAAAAATTAAGATTGTATAAGAAAAAATCAAGTTAAAAAACTTCACATAAAAAAAATTTTTAAAAAAATCACATATTGGACGACCAAGGTTAATTTCTCCATATTGTTTTTCTAATTCTCAAATGCAAAAGGAAAATATGTTTCTATCCTAGAATCATGGGCATTTTCACAAGAACATTGATATCATGCCAGACTGTATCCTTCCTATGCACCAATCAGGCCCCATATGACTTGCAGACAAAAACAAACCCAAATTCTCTCTCGGGAGAGCAGACAGCCGTGAACTAGAAAAGGCCTTAGCTACTCACTTACCAATAGGGAATATAAGAAGCAGAGAGTAAACACTAAAGAGCTAAATGTACTTGTCACAGAACCAATAAAATAATAAAAGTTTGCAAAAGTTCATTCAATTTCCCATAGAGCATACCTACATCATTTGTCAAGAGTGTATCCAAAAAAAAGATCAGAATATGATGTGATACAGGCTGTATTAATTAAGATTACAGATTTTATTTGTGCTTGTGTCTTTGCCACCAATTTACTGAAGACATGAAGAAAACTGAAGACTTTGTTTATTATAATATAATAAGATAGGTCATAAAACACACTGAAGAACTCACAGCATTCAGATGCTTCCTTAGAATAGAACTGCTCAGATCAAAGGACGTTAAGGGACATTAAGGGACCTTCCAAACACTTACGCAGCTGGCCAGATTACACTCTCCTATTTTGGTGGCAAAAAATATACTCAATAAACCTGACACTTAGGGCTGCTTTGCAAAAGAAAGTTCCAGTATTCAGTTTCAAAAGAACATGTGGAATGAACAGATGGTAACAGGAGATTACACTTATTTCTTACTGCTAAAACAGCCCTAAGCATGTGAGTTACAGGTTTTGAAGAACTGCAGAGCTATCTGGTCAAAAATACAACACAATTTTAAAAGTGATTCATAGATTTTGAGGAATATAAATCATGTTTTAAATTTCTGCAGCTGCCATTAGGCTGCCTAAGCTCTCCCACTCAGTGTCTCTCTATCCATCACCAATCTGCATCAACTTCAATGGTTACTAATTAAGCTAAAAGCAAACTATTCCTATCAGGACCTTACTTTTTAGAGGAAAGAGATTCCATTCGGAAGAACAAACTTCAATTTTTTCTTGTCACCCATATCTCATCTTTTCTGCATCTCCACTCATTTCTACTTCTTTCACTCATATTGCCATCAAAATTCTTAAGTAATCCAGCTATACATCCGTGTATATTCCTAAAAGAGTTAAGTGATACATGTATACCCATGTTATTTGTTTGTTTGTTTTTGAGACTGAGTTTCACTATGTAGTTCAGGCTAGCACTGAGTTTACTATGTAGCCCAGGCTGGCCTCGAACTTTCAGCAATCCTCCTGCATCAGCCTCCTGAGTACTGAATTTACAGGCGTGCACCACCACACCTGGCAAATACTCATGTTTATAGCAATGTAATTCACAATAGCTAAATCTGAAAGCAGCCTACATGCCCATCAACAGACAAATGGGTACAGAAATATGAGATATATATATACACACAATGGAACATTTTTCAGCCATAAAGAAGAATGAAATCATGTCATTTGCAGGAAAATGGATGGAACTTGAGACTATAACATTAAGTGAAATAAACAAGACACAAAACATTAAGTACTGCATGATTTCTTTTATATGAAAAACCTAAAATATGAATAAGTGAGTAAACTAAAGGAGAGATGGTAGGAAACGCAAAGGCAGACTTTTTGTAGATGGAAAGGCAGTTGGGGGAGTGGGGAAGAAAGCAGAGTGAGAAAAAGGATCAAAAATGATCAAGATACATTATATAAATGTACCAATTTACCAAAATGAATGTATTATGCATGACACTAATAAAAAATAGTACAAATGTACAGCTGGGGGGAAAAGTATCACAAGAACAAGAGAGGAATCCAGCCCTCTCATTTACTGACTATAAAATTTGAGGGAACAGAGAACTTTTTTCCAACTTAGAGTGTTCTAATTTATGACATAATCTTCTTCCTCATAGATTATAGAAAGTGCTGTGCTATACCTTACAATCTATTCTTGAGAAGGTGACAAATGTTCTCTCCATTGCTAAATCTAATGTCAAATTCTAATCCTTGACCTACCAGCAGCTTGGACATAGACACAGATCATACTCTCTCCTGCAGACATTTCTTTACTTAGCCTTTTTTTTTTTTTTTTTTGGTGGTTTTTTTTTCACACAGGGTCTTGCTAAATCACTAAAAAATCACTAACCTGCCCAGGCTGGATTTAAAATTCCAATCCTGACTCGGCCTCCCACAGTGCTGGAATTATAAGCATGTACCATCATGGCTGGCTGTCTTTTTTTTTTTTTTTTTTGGTGCTGGAGATCGAACTCGGGTCCTTGTGCTTGCAAGGCGAGCACTTTAACCACTGAGCTAAATCCCCAGCTGGCTCTGTCTTTTCTTTTCTCCTGACCTTTAAATGTTCGCATACCTACAGCTTACTCCTCAGGCTTGTCTGGCAACACACCTCCCAGCTTCAAATACCATCTATCCATGGAAAACTCCCCCAATTTACAGCTTAGGGTTCTCCTCTGAATTCCAAACTCACATATCCACCTTCTTACTCAACACCTTCTTTGCATAACTAATAAATTTCTCAACTACACATGTCCACAAATGACCCCTGGTCTTCTCCAAACCTGTCCCTCCCACAGTCTTCCTCATCTCAGTTAATGGCAATTCCATTTTTACGGCTCCAAGACCAAAATCCTAGAAGCCTCTTTCATTCCTCTCATGCACACATTTCACATCCCAAACTCTCGAAAACAGACTCTACAGACTGGCTACCCCTTCAAAGTCTACTTAGATCCCAAAGACTCCTGCGCCTCACTGCAGCCACCCATTCTCAGTCACCAGCATCCCCCAGCAGGGAAAGCACGATGGCCTTCTACTGCTCTTCCTGTTACCATCTTTCTCCTTTTAAATAGCATATGAAGTAAGAACTATTTAAACATTTTTAAAAATTATACTGTGAACACATTCAAAATCCCCCCCGGCTTCCCGTTTCAAGCTGAACAAAAGCCAACACTGTACAAACCTCCGTCCTTCATGAATGAGGAGGCTGCGCTCTTCCCTGCGGATTCTTTCCCATCTGCTCTGATTCGTGGTATCCATCAAAGGCACCAAGCAAAATCGCACTTCATAACAGTGTCTCTTGGGTTTCTTCACGGCACAACCTTCCACCCCTTCAAGTCTCTGCTAAAATATTCTTGGTAAAGCCTTCCCTAACCATCTTAAATTGCAAAACCTACCACCCAAACACAATAATTTAACATACATGTTTTATTCATTAATTTATCATCAGGCCAGGCATGGGGGCACATGCCCGTAATCCCAGCACTTGGGAAGCTGAGGCAGGAGGATAGCCATGAGTTCGAGGCCGGCCTGGGCTACATAGTAAGACCCTGTCTCAAAAAAACAAACAAATAAAAATTATCATCTGTCTCTCCTGCTATAATGTGAGCACTATGAAGGTGAAAATTGGTGTTTGCTTTGTTCTTTATTGTATTCACAGTGCCTAGAATTTCTGCCACATAGGAGACATCCAAAGGCTTGTTGAATAGACGAACAAATTAACAAATGAAATATGTTTGCCTTTACCTTGAAAAAAAAGTTGTGTCCATCAGCAAATTAAAGCATCCCTTAATTTTGCATGCTTTGGATTTTGCAGAAAAGTGTATCAATTAATTTTTCTGCAATAACATCATCAATTGATACACATCTCTTTAATCATATCCCCATTAACATGCTACAATTTTTTTTTTACTTTTGCTGCAAGTACTGCCTATTTTCCTGCTTCTGATATTCTATATGTGACATATACACAGGAAAATGTATCTTAGGACCTATGAAGCAAATTAGGTGACATAATTACCACACTAAGGCATCTTAATGAATTACAAATTAGTGTTCCTTAGTAAATAAACTGGTAATTCATTAATGTAAACATTAATGAAAAGTTTATATTATTTATTTGTATTTGAAATGGTGAGAAGAAAAAAAATTCCCTAAGGAAGGCAGCCAAATAAACTTGAATGAGAAAACAGAAAGTAACTGGCTCACTCTGTGTTATCACTGAACATATTATCAATATTCAAAGAGAAATACAGACACATAAAACACTAGTAAAATATCTTTAGTGAGCTTGAAGGGCCATAAACTACAACTGCTAAGTTGAATGGAAGACAATGGTTTAAAAGTCATACATACACAGAAATTTTCTACTCTAGTGCCCACAGAATAACACTTATCAATTCAGAAATTTCCTTGCCCTTACCTGGGCAGTGCCTTGACATTTTATGATTCATCATTTTTATGGCTCTCACTAACCCAACAACTATCAGGAAAAAAAAAACTATAATTTTACAAAAGATACCTAATCATATTTAAAATAGTTAATATTTTATGCAATATATAGCACATGTACTCTTTAATGGAAGAAATAAAAACCTACTTGGACCTGAATACAAGCACGAAGTAGGTTTTCTCCTCCCAACAAAATCTTTTGTGTTCAACCAAGTAGCTTAAAGTATCAGACAAATAAACCACCTGTATGAAATTCAAATTTCAGGTTCACACTCTGCCAGTAAAGTATCTATAAATGGGAACATAAGGAGTACTCTTACTCACAACACAATCTGACTGTCCCACCCTGCTGTCAGCTGATTCAGCATATGTTCAAAGCTGGGTGGATCTATAAAACCACTGATTTGGCCAGGCATGGTGGCACATCCCTGTAATCCCAGCACCGGGGAGGCTGAGGCAAGAGGATCCCTGTGAGTTCAAGACCAGCCTGCACTACGCAGTCAGACTCCATCTCATAAACTAACCCGTAATTCTTCATAAAGTATTACACTTAGGTGCACAAACGAGAACAAAACATACAAGCCCCATCAGCTCCCAACAAATTAAAGAAAACTGTACCTACACACAACAGATAAGCACCAGATAAAGGTACAGCACAGTCCCACACTTTACTCTGTACAGCAGTTCAGATCAGAATGCTCTCAGGCAGGACTGTTGCAAGGTGATTGGGTCAGGGCTGCCATACTCATTCCCGGGGCTTATAGCCCACCGCGCTGCTAGGAGGCCGCTGGTCAGAGGAGGTAGGTGACAGCAAATGTAAGGCTCTCCCTCCCTCCCCGGCTCCCCTCTGCACTCTGCTTCCGGCTGCCATGAGGTATGCAGCCTTCCTGCGCCTGACCCTTCCACCGCGCCTTCCTGCCTTAGACACAAGGTGAGCCGAAACAAACTTCTCCTTTCAGTTGTGAATGTCCGGCATTTATTTCATCTCAGCAACAAGGAGAGTGACCAAGACACTCTGCAAGCAATAAAATTACTTCCAGATTTATACTATATTAGGCCCACAATGAGATATCACTACACATTTAATAGAACAGCTAAATTAAGAACATGATGATAACACCAAATGCAGGAAAGGCTGCAAAAAAAACAGATTCTCTCCTGCACTGCTGGTAAGAATATAAAATGGCATAGCCATTCTGAAAAATGCTTTGGGAATTTCTTCAAAAACTAAACATATACCTACCATACCATATAGCAGTCACACTCTTGGGAATTCATCCCAGAAAAAAAATAAACTTATATCCCTACAAAAAACTGTGCCAGAATATTCACAGCAGCTTTACTTGTAATAGCCAAAAACTGGAGACACCCGTGATGTCTCAGTGAATAGCTAGGGGTACTACATACTGTGGAATACGACTCAACAATTCAAAAGAATGAACTACTTATGTATGTAACAGCCTGGACAAATCTCAAGAATTGTCTCATTTAACAATTTGCATGAATCTCAATTGGAAAAAGACTGCCATACTATATGACTCTATTTGTGTAGCATTCCTATGATGACAAAACTGTAGAGAAACAACTGCATAGTGATAACAGAGGTTAGAGATGGTGCGGGAAAGGTAGGCCAATGTAACATGAGGGAGAACTCTGTGATAACTGAATAGCTCTTTACCTTCGTTGCAGCAGTGGCTATAAAAATCTACACAGGTCAAATAGCACAGAACTATGCACAGGAATTGTACAATGTCGATTTCTTGGTTTTGATATTGTACTTAGAGTTGTATAAAATGTGACTATTAAAGGAAAGTAGGTGGAGCTATATAGAACATGTAACTGCTGGGGGGAAACCAAACCTCTCTACTATTTTTGAAACTTCCTGTGAATCTATAATTATATCAAACTAAAGCTAAAAAATAAATGGCAAGAGTTATTTATTCTTTTCTCAAGGGAAAAAATATACTACAAAACCACACCATGGTATTGAGAGCTGGAAAAGACAAATAAACCAAAGTACCAAGACTCAGTATTCAGAGTACATACGAGAATTTACAGTATGTGTGGCACAACTATCTATGGGAAAAAGAGAAAATGACACTAGGAAAATTGGCACGCCATTTGGAAACAAAATTGGACCACAAACTTGTGATATACAAAAAAGTCAGACTCAGTGGTAGAGCACTTGCCTAGCAAGCGCAAGGGCCTAAGTTCGATCCCCAGCACCCCCCAAAAAAGAGACTCTGGATATATTAAAGATCTATAAATTTAAAAGAAAACTATGGCGGGGTATGGTGGTGCACATCTGTAAACTCAGCACAAGGGAGGGTGAGGAAGGAGGATCACTGAAAATTCAGGGCCAGCCTGAGCTACATGATTCAAGGGTTCATGTGTTACATTTTAGTCTCCACTGTGAGAGATTAAGGGAGTAGCCATTTAATCTTACTATGGTGTTTAGAGGTGGGGTCTTGGGAGATTATTAGGATTAGATAATGTTATCAGAATGAAGCAGAATGAATACTGGGACTTTAAAGACCAGACCAGGGGATACACACATACGCACGCGCGCGCGCGC